>BCLG01001981.1:67174-86506 GCA_001602295.1 Zoysia matrella
GAGAAAGGGAAAGGTTTGAAGGGATCATTGGAGATACCCTAAGGAGTTGAACCAACAACACTTGGTCTACCTTAGAAGGGGCTCTGAAACATGCATCAATAGATAGACTTGTATATGTATAGTACACATTAATATTGTTTTAACTGGTTACCCAAACTGGCATGTTTGATCGGCGACTTCAATCCTTCATTTCATATTGTTATAATGCTTTCTTGTGCAGGCAAAATGGACAACACAAATAATATAGACACGCTTGTCAAAAAAAATGTGCTCTTACTCAATTGTTGGTTTTGTAAATCTATTGCAATATAACAGAACACAAGCACTTCCAATTGGGAGCATTCAAGTTCCAGAGCACAATTAACTCATGTAATTGGAAAAACATTTAATACTATCTGAATTTCCATACACCCTACCTAATCTACAAAATATCCAACAGGGCAAACAGATCTAATCGCAACATAAGCACAACAGATACCAACAAATCCACCGTAAATGAGGTAGTCCATCATAGCCATCCCCAATCAGATCCTAAAACTGCGGTGGCCGCATGATCTAAAACAATCAGCTTAAGATCGCCTCAGAACTAGACTCTATCGGACAAAACGACATCCCACTAGGCGTAGATTCTAAGATCAGACATCTAAACCCCTAGAAATACGGGGGAAAAAAAAGACTTGAACGAACAGGCGAGAAAAGGCTGGCACGCGTATCGATTTGATAGGATCCAAGCGACTCGAGAACAACACAACACCAGGACGATCCAAACAACAACAATTACAAAAAAGGAAGCATCGATCGAACCAAAGGCGGATCTACCAGGACAATAGGGCAAGGTAGGGCGGCCGCCCTACCTAACAGGACTGTTTTACCTCGATTAGGGGCGCGGGTAGAGCAGATCGTGGCGGCGCAGATCCGGGCGGGGCTCGGAGCAGAGCGGGGCGGCGGCACGGGACGGGTAGAACGGCAGGGCGGCCTGGGGGCGGCGAAGCGCTCTGTTCCTCTGGCGCGGTTAGGAAAGAGGAAGAGATAACGGCGAAGCCGCCGTTTGGAACGTTGAAATATTCATTGTTTTCGTATTTTTCTTATAATATTGATTAGAATTTTGTAAAATTGTTATATAAGATTCTTATACAATTTCTGCGTTTTTCAAACAGTGCCTTATTCGTTGTTTTCTTTGGCACGGGAATGATTAAAAGAGGGTGAAAGGGTGATATATATTGAAAATAAGAAAAAAAAAGACAGACGTGCATGTTGAAAATAGAGAAAGTGCATTCGGATGTGAAGATGATAAGTAAATAAAAAAAATTTAATAATGATAGAATAACAAGTAATGCCTGTTTGGTACGCCTCCTCGCGCGGCTTTACATGAAAGTGCACCAAACAGTTTCAAGAGAGCCACTTCTTTTTTTAGTGAGGAACCAAGAGTGAAGCTAAAAGCCACCAAAAAGCGGTTTCTTATAACTCTTTCGTACACGTGGCATTTTTATTTATTAACTACTTTTATAAAATTGGAGGGCCCACGAAAGAAGCCGTTTAGCCAGAACCATAGAAGCCTCTTTTCTAATAAAACCAGAGTTAGAGTCGTTTTTGAAGTAGCCAGAGCTCTAACAAACAAAGCTTAAATTAGGACAGATAGAATACGTGCTATGATAAAATTTTGAAATGTAAGATATACCATCAGATTTTAAAAATTAAATTGATTGGTATGAAATTCTTATCTGATTAGTTTGTGATCCTACTTTGTGAGAGAGATAAAAAAGACCACAATACATTTATCGATATATATTTTTATTTCCTCCTCCAACAATTTTCAAAAAGTAGTCATTAAAATTCTAAATCAGCTTATCTTTCAGAGCATCTCTACATGTAAACTTCCCTAATTCAACCAATTGATATATGAGTATTGCTATGAAAATTTATGAATGGTTAGATAATAAAATATAAAAATCACCACGCTCCGGATTTGTGGCATCTGCCTCCTTGATCCCCACGAGTACATCCACCACGGCGACGTGAAATTGTGGTGGTGCTGTCCTTCTAAACATCTAATGGATTAACTACTCTACGTAGTCAAAATCATATGGAATCTATAGAAAAAAGGGACAATTTACGGTTCAATCAATGTACCTCTGTTTGATGGATTATAATACTCCTTTCAATCATAAATTAATTTGGAAGATAAAGATTTAATTGAAAATTAAGATATTCCTCTGGCATCTTCAAAGAAATGTAATTTTAACAAAGGATATCTTAGCAAAGAAAATTTAGAATGGTAGCCAAAAATATTGTTACTGTAATCAGAATGAAATCATTAGCCATATGTTTTTTATTATCAACATGCTAGAACAATTTAGCGTGCCATTTTCATAGCTACATTATGCTAGGCTCATCTACATTATGCTAGGCAGTATGGAGATGTCGAAATGATTTCATCTTTGAAAATTGCAAACATTCTTTCTTTATGCGAGTAATTTTCAGAGAAACATACTAGATGCACTTTTGGGCATTACTGCATCACGATGATAGAGTTAAAGAGTCATTTACGACGGCCACTGAATTATTTTCTTCTCATGGATGAAAATTTAATAATAGACTTTGTTAGACTTTTTTCTTCCACTCATTTTGAAAGGTTGAAAACGCTGTATACGGAAACACAGAGGCAGGAATGTAATTCCATTTTCTAAAAAACATAGTCAAAATCAGTCACATATTAGATAATTTTTTTCAACCTGGTGCCGGTGCACCTCCCACACACATTGGCTCTGAAACACAGGAGCGCGGGAGTGAAATACCATATTAGCATGGTTATTACACATTTTTCTCCCTATTACACTTTAGATATTTTGTTGTCATTGGAGCCATTGGAAAAGAGAAAAAAAAGATGGACCTTTGAACGGGAGCCAAGAAATGAACTTGGGTTAGGCACTCCTTTTGTCTTTGTCAATTAATATGTGCGAATCTATGAACTATGTTGAAGTTGTGGATGAAGCTGATATTTTCCTCCATAATAGTATCTAACGGTGAACTTACGGCTTAAAAAAGAAGCACAAAAGTTTCATATACACCAATATGGCAGGATTACTGTTTCTTCGCACGACTTCATTCTTGAGCCAAACTATTGCTCCATTCTTGAGTTAATCAGTTACTTCATTCAACCATGTCACTAGTGCAATTTTGCTGAGTAATTTTGTTGTGCCTTGGGCATACGCCCCACATGAGCTTAAAAGCTTCCTGTTCTGGCTCGACAGTCGCACTTTTCATATACCCAGCCAAATCCCACCCCATTGCATCGCCAGAAACTCTAGGCACCGATGCCTCGCGATACCAAGTGGCCATAGCAAGCCACCACCATCGATCGCCACAGGAACATAATACATGCTCTCCATCCTCTCTGGCTCTGATATGGAAGCCGCCATCAACAGGTAACGGCGGCACGCCTTTGTTCCTACTTCTCCATTTGTTCCTGCTTCATGGTTGAAACACCAGGACGTTTTGTGTGTTATGGGTCAGACATCTCAGTGTACGTGTATGGCACCGTCCAATAGAATTCAAATCATTAATAAATCGTGCCTGCTACACACTTCAATCACTACTAGAAACCGGATGTTTACTGAGTGCTAAGTGGTTTGTCGAGTGTAATCTTTCAGACACTCGACAAACATACACTCGACAAACAACCTTTTGTCGAGAGCTACATCAAAAACACTCGGCAAAATAAAAAGCACTCGGCAAACTTTTGGGTTTGCCGAGTGTTTTTTGTTACACTCGGCAAACAAAGTATTTGCTGAGTGTTTTTAGTTTTGTACTCGGTAAACTTGCATGTTTGTCGAGTGTGTTTTTTTTTTTTGCACTCGGCAAACTTACATGTTTTCCGAGTGTTTTTTTTCACTCGGCAAAACAGTTATTCGCCGAGTGTTTTTTGTTTTACACTCAGTAAACAAGAAACATTCGATTTTTCAAATCATATTTGGCGCAGCAAATTAATTCAAATAAAAAAGTTTTTAACTACAAAGTTGTATAACTTTTCAAGATCTACAACTTTTATTTTAATCATTTCTTCATTTGATAAAGGGATAGTAATATTGTTCGCAAAATCTATATCTCTCATATAGTTTCACGAAACTATAAAAAAGGTATATAAGATTTATGAACAATTTTACTACCACTATGTCGGATGAACAAATGACTAAAATAAAAGTTGTAGATCTTGAAAAGTTATACAACTTTATAGTTGAACACTTTTTAATTTGAATTAATTTGCTACTCCAAATATGCTTTGAAAAATCGGGTATTTCTTGTTTGCCGAGTGTTTACCTGTTTTGTCGAGTGCAAAGAAAAAACACTCGGCAAACATGCAAGTTCAAAATTTAAAATTTTCAAACGACCTTAGGCAGAGAAACAACTAAAATAAAAGTTGTAGATCTCAAAAAAATTAAAAAACTTTGTAGTTGACAACATTTTGATTTGAAATCATTTTGTTATCGAAAACTACGTTTGAATTTTTTAAATTTGAAATTCAAATTTTGTAAACGACCTCAGATAGAGAAACTACCAAAATTAAAGTTGTAGATCTCGAAAAGTTATGAAACTTTGTAGTTGATGACGTTTTGATTTGAATTCGTTTAGGGGCTCAAATAAGCAATTTACACTCAGTTTAGTATAATATGTGTGAAACTAAAATAGAATCTAAACACAAGTGACAGTGTGGTACAGTAGTTAAAGACGGTGCGCGCGCGAGGGAGAGGTTGCGGGTTCAAATACGGCTTGTCGCGATCGGCTAGTGCGAAAAATGTGGAAGCTTTGGGTTTTTTCTGTTTTAAATTTTGTAGAGTGTTTTTTTTTTTTGCCGAGTGTCGATATAGCATTTGGCAAAAGGTTTGCCGAGTGCACGACAAAAAACACTCGGCAAATAGCTGTTTGTCGTCACAAACTAAGCCGAGTTCACTTTGTCGTATGTGACACTCAGTAAATATTTTGCCAGTGCCGAATGCGTCCAGCACTCGGCAAACGCTCGATTTCTCGTAGTGAATATGCCTGAGGTACGCGGCCAGGTGGCAGATGGCTTGTTGCACAACGGCTTCATGGAAAGTTCGTACGTAGAGCCATCCCTCAACTACACCGGCAACGGCAATGTAGCCTCCACAAAATTCGCAGAGAATCTTCTCAACAGAAGCCTTTCGATGTAGAAGCCGAGCAGTGTTGGCGTTGTGCTCCTGCCGTAGGTCACGCTTCTCTGTTGAGTGTTTTCATCCATTGCGGAGAACACAGTCTACTTGAACTTGAAGGGTCACATCAGGAGGCTGCAGTGAGGAGATTACATGCATTTGATTCACTATTGCAAGGCCTGCAAATCCGTCCCCATCGTGCTGCCACAAACCCTAAGCAACTATACCTCGCGATGCCAAGCAACCACTATGAACCATCACTGTCGGGAACAAAACCAGTCCTAACCGTCTTCTCCGGTTCTATCAAGGAGGCCGCAATTAAGAGGTAATGGCAGTATGGTCTTTGCACCCGCGCGCTTCTCCGTTCCCACTACAACAAATGGACTTTACCCATGTGCCGAAAACCCTTATGAAAACCAGTAAAACTGTCACAAAAATTATTTCTGTCGACAGACCGTCCCGCATAGGCACGCATAAGTTTGGTGACAGGGTTATTGCATTTTCCTGACAGCTAGCTCTCCTGAACAATTTTTGCAACTGGAATCCATAACTGTGACTACCACAAAATATCAGGTGTCGACAGATTATTGAATGGTTTGTCATGACGGCCTTGCATCAAGAAAATATGTTAGAAAACTATTTCGTGAGGGCGGGAAGCTGTCACTAAAATTGTGTTTTCATGAGTCTAAAGCTGCCAGGAAAATAGCTTGAACATATGAAAATACTTCTCCAATTTCAACATTAAGTTTTCCCTGGGCTCCATGAAAATTTGTTGCTTGCCAACAATTAATAATTTGCAAAAGAATATCACCCACAGTTCATGTGAATTATGCATTCTCTCACATTTATCGAGGAGGTTCTTCTTGCCTCTCAGAAAAAAAGTCACCCATGAGGAAAATCGATTCTGTGGTACTTCCTGCTCTGTAGTAAGCAGATCTGATGGTCTGATAGGCCGGAGGATCCAAGATACTGGGCGGGGCTCCTTCGGAAGCTCACTCTCTTCTTTGGATGTGTCGAATGAGCAGCAGCTGGTCATCGGGGGGCGTGCGTCTCGGTATGATGACTCCGATGTTGAAACACCAGGACGAATTGCGTTTTATGTTTCAGACATCTTAGTTTGTATAAATTAATATTAGGACACAAAGCGGTACGGAAATTTCCTATCTCAACCGGCTTCCATTTACCGCAATTCCTGTTTCATTTTTGAATATGTAGAATAAAATGAAAATGGGCGGGAAAGAGGAATGAAAAAAACAGAAACGAGAAATGAAACAGTACGGTGTTTTTCCATCCATTTAGGCAGAATTTCGTTTTTGTCCAAAAAAGTCCCATATTTCTCCTTTTTCTTCTTATACAGAATTATCCCACCTTATCTACTCGGCCCAGCCCACTGTGTCCCTATATACTCCCTTTGTTTTTTAAATCGTTATTGGCTTTTAAATTTAACTTTGACTATTCATTTTATTAAAAAAATTGTTCAAATATGTAAAATTTTAAGCTATGATTCAAATAACTCTAACGATAAATCAAACTATATCAAACTATATGAAATTTATCAAATTTTTTTAACAAGACGAATAGTCAAAGTTGAATTTAAAAATCAACGATGACATCAATTAAAGAACGGAGAGATTATAAATCAGCCCCAAGGTATGCAACCCTAATTCCCCTGCCGGCCATCCCCAATCCCTTGCTCCTACGACTGCGCCTGCACGTGCCTCTCTTAACCACTTGTCGTGCCAGCATCCCGGAGCCCCTCCCTTCTTCATGTTGTTGCCGGTGCTCCTCCTCCACACCCCACCTCTCGTCAGCTTGCCAGATTTGTTCATTTCTGAAACTCCGTATCTGTCTAGTTTGTTTTTGTTTCCGGCTTTCTCATTTTCGTTTTCGTCCAGTATTTGAAATGTAAAAACTAAAATGGTAGCGCATTTTTCCAACCATTCCCGTGAGTGTCTATGATTTGTGTGAATGACACATGGGTCCATCTATGCCTATAATTTGTGGTTCCAATGGCAAATTTGCAAAGAAGATTGTTTCCAATTGCAAAAATCCAAAAGTCTCTTTGAGGAAAAGCACATTGTGCCCAGTCCACCTACTAAAAAAGCCATAAAAATTGCACACAAAAATCCTCAAAAAAACGCATGAGTCCTCTCAAGTGGTCACAGTGATCAGCGGAATCTGAAGCGACAACTTGAGATTAGGACACAAAGCGGTACAAAAATTTTCCATCCCAGTCAACTTCCATTTACCACATTTCCCGTTTTGCTTTCGAATATGCAAAATAAAATGAAAACGGACAGAAATGAGAAAGGAAAAAAGGAAACGAGAACGAAAATGATATAGCGATTTTCCATCAGTTTTTGTGGAATTCCTTTTTTATCCAAAAATTTCCCATATTTCTCCATTTTTTCTTATCCAGAATTCAATCCACCTGATCTACTCAGCCCAGCCCATTGGAATTGTCCTTATATATAAACCAACCCCAAGGTCCGCAAGCCTAATTCCTCGGCCAGCCATCTCTAATCCCTAGCTACTGCAACTGCGACCGCACGCTTACCTCCCTCGACCAACTTGCCATGCCGGCGCTCCTCCCTCCTCTGTGGCAATGGGCCGGCACCCCTCTCTCCTCCTTTCCATTGCCGGTGCTCCTCCTCCTCCATATACCTGGGCATTCGGATGGGCCTTTTTAGGCCGGAACTCAGCTATGTGCTTTTGGACTGGCGGGCACGGCACAGCCCGGTGAGCCATAGGCCCGTGCCAGCATGGTTCAATCAGGTGGACCGTGCCTAAGCCAACCCCTAAGCAGGAGCACGGTCGTGGCACGGCCCACAAAAGGGGAAGGCTCGGTAGCCATTACAGGCCAACGAGGCTGCGTGCCCAGCTGCCCCGGTGCCCCTGTCGCACAGCCATATAAAAGGCCGGCGAGCTGCCATACCCCACCCCCCTCGACCACCCCCCAAACCCTATTGTGCTAACCCGCAGCTAGCTGCAGCCGCGCGCGCCCTCTTCCTCACTCAGTCACCCTCGTGACCTCGTCCACCCACATGCCATGGCTCCGGCCATCCGGCGGTCAACTCCCCTCGCCAGCACTCCGGATTCGTTCATTTCCGAAACTCCATATTTGTCCCGTTCGTTTACATTTCCGGCTTTCTCGTTTAAGTTTCCGTCCGATGATTGAAATGTAAAAACTAAAATGGTAGATCATTTTTCCAACCATTCCCGTCTATTTTCAGGAAAAAATTTGCAAATTTGAGACTTGAATCTTTACCTTTTTCATTATGTTGCCATTTGTGTGAATGACATATAGGATCACCTGTGTCTATGATTTGTGTGAATGACACATAGGACTATTTGTATCTATGATTTGTAGTCCCAGTGGCAAATTTGCAAAGCACATTGTTTTCAATAGCAAAAATTCAAAAGTCTCTTTCACGAAAAAGCCATGAAAAGGACCTCGGTGAGCGAGCGGAAAAGGACAAAACCGTAGCTGCGGGGGCCAGTGCGGATGAGGGTGCAGTCGAACACTCCGTGAGGGGAGAACAGCGCCATCACATCGCTCTCGCTGGCGTGTGAAGGCAGGTTGCTGACCCAGAGCATGTTTGTCTCCGGCACCCCCGATGTGGCACCGCCCGCTCCGGCGGTGTCCTTTGGCTCAGATTCGAAGGCGGTGAGAGCCTCCGGGGACCTTGACCGCGACGGTGGCGGCTCGGACGACATCTGCAACGCGCGAACGGAGGGAAGGAACCCTAGGCTTTTAGGATTGGGGATTTGGAAATGTGATCCCTCTCCCTCTCTCTCTCTCTCTCTCTCTCTCTCTCTCTGGATTCACGAGCTTAAAATGCAGTGGGCTGGTTCTCGGGCCGACGTTTGCGTCATGCGTCAACTGCCGTGCTGCCCGGTCCCACTTGGCACTGATGTCTGGTACGGCAGGAGAACCGCTTCCATGTGCATCGAGGCGGCTCTTGCCAATAGTGGACACGCGAGATGTGTTTGGCTGGGGTGGATGGGGGCGGCTCTTGCCAATTTTGGACACACCAAATGGCAAACTAGCAAGAGATTTAAACTTTGTAAGGATTTCCATGGTTTACATGTTTAAATGGAAAATGACATGTACTGATGTTTTTAATTTAAATTGTGAGATTTCTTATGTTTATATGTGTTTTTTGAGTATATATTATCTTAATAGCTGATTTTGTTAATTATTTGGCTGTGCTTATATGATTAATGATTATTATTGGACTGCCTAGTAATTGCTAGCAGTTTGCTATAATTTATAATTGATATTATATATATGACCTCTACCTAACATGATAATTCACTACTAAAAATGTTTATTCAATAGTCACCTTATTTAACATCGACCAAAAAATAATTCGAGAATGCTGATTGCTTAGAGTAATTTATAACTCTAAATTGCTGTGGATAGTTTTAGGAAGTATATCACACCTTGGGTGTTATATAGTAAAGCTATTTTCATGATAGTTTTATAAGTTAAAATCATGAAAACAAAATTTTGTGAGGGTGGAGTACATATTTTTGTGAGTTGAAACACTGACATGATATTGCCTATTTCCCGGTTGAATATAAAACCACAGGGAATATTTTCAAGTCATGGTTTCCCGTCTCACAACTGCCACAAATCAAGTGTTTGTGGTGAGACATCATTTTACATATCAGCCACCGCCATGAAAATACCATCACGAAAATAATACCTGATGGCCAACCCACAAGAAAATTGCATTTTACTGGCGTCTGGTTCGTGGGTGATTTTACCTCATTATTGCCACACATGTATATTTTCATGATGGTTTTTTCCATTTTCATGACAGTGTCTGACCTGCAAGAAAATTTTGTTTTCCGCTAGTGATCCTCTCCTCCCGCTCCAGCACCCTTTACATCCCCTTCCCGGATCCATGCCCCACGCAAGTTTAAGGGTCTATTTGGTTGGTGGCTAACTATGTCATATCTAAGCTTAGTCATGACATAGATTCTTAGATAGCTATTTAGTTCACTCATCACGACAAAATGTATTTTTCCCATGGGCGACACATTCATGAGGGGCACCAGGAACCTCCACGATAATTACCTTTTTTCTTGAGGGTTGCACAAAACCGCCAACAAAACTGAATTTTGTGGCCGGTATCACCACCTCCACAAAAACTACATACATCATGATGGTGCTACAAAACCTCTACTAAAATCATTTATATCATAACTATGGCAGGCCACACTTTTTTAGCACTCTGGCCCATATGTCGCTCTCAATTTTTCACCTAACATTGCCACACGTGTGGCCAACAATTTCTTAGACACACATTTTGTGCAAGCCACACTTGCAAAAGGTTAGTTGTTTCACCAACTAAGCAGATCCTAAGAGCTTATTCTTCTTGCTTGATGGTCGCGCTTGTCTCGCATCCTGCCAAATTCCTCCCCATCTTGTCAGCACAAACCCTAGGCACCATACCTCGTGATACCAAGTGACAACGGTGAGCTACTGCCATCGCCATGAGAACAGAACCCGTGCTCACCATCCTCTCCATCTCCGACATGGAAGTCATCATCAACAGGTAACAACAATACAGTTTTTGTCCGCTCTCCTCTATTCTTCCTGCTCATAGTAAGCTGATCCACTGGCGAAGCCACGTTGTGGCTGGTGGGTGCGAATGCACTCACACTTTGATGAATTTTACCTTAAAACTTTCAAATTTTCACTATGTATTCTATTGAATATTTGAATTTGATACAACCCCATGATTTTTTTATAGCTTTGCCATTGATCTGATGGTCCGTTCAGGCTCAAGGATCTAATTGATTGGGCAGGGCTCCTCAGGAACTCATCTTCAAGATCGGCAACCACCTTCTCGTCGATGACCCCACGGAGTACATCCACTTGAGGGCTGTCTGCAAGCCGTGGTGGAGCTTGACAAACAACCTGAGCCTGCTGGAGCACCAGTTCTTCCCCCAGAACTGGCTCCTACTTGCTGATGAAGTGTGGGACCCCCTTTTCAAAAGGAGTGTCTATGTGTCACTAGTATCATTCTCTGGACCGGTAGTTGGTACACACATTAAGAACAAAGTGATATTTACTACACGTACTAGTACAACATACTACATACCCTAATATGGTCTGACAAACACGTCTATATTACAAACATAAGTCGACGCAGCGACTTTATTCAAACCTGACATTCCTAGGAAACTAATAACACGCCACAAGCAAACTTGAGCGAAGGGCGATACTTCTACTCTTCATAATCAGCATCATCCTCGTCCTTTTCATCTTCTGAACAAAACAATAGCAAGGGGAGGGATGAGTACAAAGGTACTCAGCAAGTTCTAACGGTCGATAGGAAGAGATTCGCAATAGCGAAGCAAGGAAAGGTTTATGGTTCATATTTTGTGGAAAGCAAGTTTTTACGCTAGGCTTCCTATAGAGAGTTTTTAATTTAGGAGAAGAAAACGTCGCAGTTATATTTTAGTAGGGTGGACCTGAGGAAGGTTTTCACTGCTTCCCACAGTTCCTCAAGTTTTAAATCGGGCACTAGTACGCTTCCATACCGGTCCTAGGCACACAGCCAACACATTTCCAAAACACGGGTAACTACACCCACTCACATATCAAGGCAGTATAGAAAATCTAATCGTAGAGTATCCGAACATTAGCATGCCAATACCGTGACAACGGCCTATCCAGAAAGATTTTTAACTCTGTAGAGGTTGTACACTGTACCCATAGGTTATGCTACTCTTGATCAACAGAGTTGCATAACGTGTACCCCACAACTACATAGGTTTTCACAGATTCCACCCAAGACGCATCCAAAGTCTATCCGTCGGGGTTACACTCTCGATGATGCGACGGTATATTCCCGGAGACGGATCGTGAAGATTTACCACAGTCACATCTTTTCTTGGTCCCCTACTACGTCGGGTATTACCAAACCAGAGGCTATGTCCGTGGGCTTACGATCCCATGACGCGGGCAATTACATGGTCGAAGGCTGGGCAGCGAGTTATCTCACGCCCTACTCCTGGCCTCTTATGTCAATTCGACCTTCTAGTGGCTCGATGTGGAAAAGCCTACCCAGTGAGAATAAGTCCTGCCCAAGATGTACAGATTCTGTAGTTGCACGGGAATTACTAAGTCGAGCGCTAACGAATTGGTCCTTATGGCAGGGGTGACGGTCTCGTCCACGGCAGGTGGACCACAGCGAAGCCTACTCACCTATCACCATCACCTTAAGTGAGCCCCACCCCACCACCAGAATTAACCCTCTTCACCTAACACTAGTTCCACTACGCCCAGCCCATTTTTCTTTAACGCATTGGCAAAAGAGTGGTATAAGGTGTGGCGGTACAAGGTACCACATTTGGGGTCCTAAGCATTTCTCTAGTCAAGGTACTTTTCGTTCAATAAAAGTATTTAAAGAACGGAAGTCCTATGGTTAACAAGGGTGTGTCATCGATTGGCTAACAAGGTAGTATTTATATTACTCACAGCAAGTTACTGACATAAATATAAATACTTAAAATCGAATAGGTATAATACTACACAATGTTTAACACATTTTAAACATAGGCAAGAATGTAGTTTCTATAGGTACAGCAGTAAAAATTGGTTCAAGGTGGTTCAAGGGGGTGTTAGGACTTGCCTTCAGAGGCGTCTTTAGGTTCTTCTTCGTACTCGAGCTCTTCGGGTTCCTCCTCGTACTCGGGCTCTTCTTCGGCTACAAACAATAGTTACAATAAGACTACAAAAGAAAAACTAAGAAATTATGAAAACAAACAATCACCAAACAAGGTATGGAGTTTGGATAAGCTAGGATGGTAGGGTTTGTTGTGACAGTTCCAACGGTAGGTTGGTGGTCATGATCGGAGCTAGGATGTGATGGTGAAGTCACTAGCAAGGTGCTGTGGCGGACTATGGAAAAGTCTGTGTGGATACGAGGTTCGGCCTGTGTCCACGTCCTCTGGACACAGGTGCCCAGAATCGAGGATTTTTCCCGTGGAACCGTGGGCTGTAACGAGTTCGGAGTTTTCGGAGACACGTGAAAGTTCGGGGTTTCCGTGGACACATGAAAGTTCGGGGTTTCCGTGGACACGTGAAAGTTCGGGGTTTCTGTGGACACGTAAAAAGGTTCGGGGTTTCTGTGGACACGTGAAGGTTCGGAGTTTTCGTGGACACGTGGACGCATGAGCTGTGACGTGTCTGTGGGCAGGTGGACACGGGAGTTGTGGTGTGTCTGTGGACACGTGGACACGTGACCGTGTCCGTGCCTGTGTCCGTGACCGTGTTCATACCCGTGTCCGTGTCCATGACCGTGGACATGTGTTCATGGCCGTATCATGTCCGGGAACCTAGGACCAAGCATGATTCCTCGACATGGACGTGAGTGCACGTGTGCGGGCCTGGGCGTGCTCTAGGCGCGTTGGGCGCACACTGCCGTGGTCTGGACGCGCGCTGGCGCGTTCCGGATGCGTTCTGGCGTGTCTCGATGCTTCGACTTGTGCGTGCGTGTGTGCTGCGCGGCCAAACGGGGCGTGGGTGGTGGTGTGACACTCGCCAGGGCTAGTGGTGTGCTAGAGCGGCGACACGACGCGAGTACGCGACGGCTTGCACTAGGCGCGCACCGTCTGGCGCGTGCGCGCACGGCGCGGTCTGGAGTTCAACCTTGGCTCGAGCTCCGGTGTGACCAACCGAGGCTGCTGGTGTGAGTGTACCCCGTGCGTGCCTAGTGTATCATGCATGTGAGGAGGAGGGGTTCGTCCTGGCCGACAGCGAACCAGAATGGTGGTGGTGGCAGCGCCGTGGGCGTGAGAGGGGGTGTTGTCGGTGAGGTGAGGGCAAGGCCTCAAGAGAAGGTTCGTTCTTCAGCCGATTAGCTGCGCAAGGACCTAAGGGGTCTCGTGATGCACTTAACCTGGCCCAAGGTGGCGCCATGGTGACCGGCGCTGTGGGCCGCACGGCGGTAGGCGGCGGCTCCCGTGGAGAGAACGAGAGGAGGGTGTTCGGGCTACTTGACCCGCTCAGCTAGCTTTGTCTGGGTGAGGTGGTGCTGCTGAGGGGCGTGGTTGGGCTAACGGCCGGTCGATTCGAGTGGAATCGACGGCGGCGCCCGGTGACCGGCGACGGGGACGAAAGGCACAAAAACAGAAATTGGCCACAATACAAGTGAGAGGGAGGGGCCTGAGGTGAACGGGAGTGCGAAGAGTGTGCGATGGTAGTGAACTTTGGCTTTTGTAGCCGGCAATTTGGGCGGAGAAGTTCCGACCGGCGCAGCGTAGTGACGCTACGCTGGGGTCGTGCTCTGGCTGTGTGAGTCGGCCAGCTGGCGCGAAAGGAGCAATTTGGCCGGTTTCGTGGCGAGCTTGGGCAGTGCCGGGTGGCCGGAGGTGCTCCGGGCACAGCCTGCGCGCGCCACTGCATTGAATTTCTGGCCGGCGGTGTGACAACTGGTAGCTCGGCCTTAAGTGCCCGATGTGACGGACGAGCGACGGCAAAGTCACGTTGACGTCCGTTGGTAGGCACGCGAAGCTCGTGAGGAGTCAATGCGGGCGGTGAGACGGCGCTGGTCGCCGCGGTGAAGCTGATCGATGGCGTTCCGACGAAGGGCATCGAGCACGCGTCCACCTGACCGAAACCAGTCGTGAACCTCGGGGCGCGGCAGTTTTCCGTCGAAGTGCGACGACGGCTTGACGACGACGACGTCCGACAGCGCTCGGAGAAGTTTCGTGGCCAGTCCGGCGCCGTACAAGTGGCGACGGTGCTCTGCTCAGTGTGCGCCGGAGGAGGAAGAGGTGCAGGGGAGGGCGCGCGCGAGGAGGTCGGCAAAGCAAAGCCGAGCAGGCGTGTGCGTGGGCTGGGTTGGAAAAGAGCAGGACGGGCCAGAGAAAATTTGACCCACGCGGCAGTTTAACTCTTTTCCCCCTTTGCTATTTCTTTTACTCTCTAATTGGCTAATAATTTAGGAATTTCCAAACTCCAATTTACAAGCAATAAAATTCCAAAAGACCCAAGCTAGAAATCAGCAAAATCAAACACTTGACAAATTAAATTTTAAATTTTTGAAATTTTCCTTTTTGCTATGTTGCTCTATTTTAGTTTCCTCTTTTAAAGAAAAAATTAAAGGGGCTTAAACTAGGTTCATACGGGAAGAAAAGTTTTATAAATTCCATTTTAAATTTGATTCAAATTTCGGGATGTGACATGAAGGCCTCCGTTGCGACAATCAGCCGGAGCGGTTCGTGAATGTAGGCACCATCACCACGCTCTAGATCCGTTCCATCTGCTTCCTTGATTCACATGAGTACATACACCACAGCACCATGGAGGGGATCTGACTTTCTACCTTGCCTTCAGCAACGTGGTATGATTACGATGATGACACCAAGGTGGGCAACATCATCGTCGATGTGTATCCCCCTCCTGGTGTGCTCATCCTGTGTTATGGGTTAGATAAATATCTGAGTATGTATCACTCTGTCCAAAAGAATTAAAATCCTTAATTGTGCCTCACACACACACACACACACACACACACACACACACACACACCCCTCTTCTCCAAGCCTGAGGCCCGTGGCCAGGATGGCAGGCGACTTGGTGCACAGCGGCTTCAAGGAGAGCTTGCATAACTACACCAACAATTGCAAAGTTGGCTCCACATGTTCCCTGTGGACCTTCTCCATAGAATCATATTTTAGTATCATAAACGTGAGAATCAAGATTACTGTATGCATAAGTGAGAATCAGTCCTTAGTAAAATATGGATTGTTTGGCACCACATTGGGTATGACACACAAGGAGAGGGAGAATGAAATAATTCTGAGAATGGTTATTACACATTTTTCTCCCTACTATACTTTAAATATTTTGTGGTGATTGGAGCCATGGAAAAAAGAAAAGAAGATAGACCTTTGGAAACAGAACCATTCACAGGGAGCCAAGAAATGAACGTGGGTTAGACACTCCTTTTGTCAATTTTGAGGTGTGAAGCTCTGAACTATGTTGCAGTTGTGGATGAAGAATCATACATTTAAGCTTCCTCCATAATAGAATCTACTAGTGAATGGCTTAAAAAAGCATGAGGATTATTTTTTTTCTTTGCACGTCTTCATTCTTGAGTCAACCTGTTGCTCCATTCTTGAGTTGATCAGTTGCTTCATTCAAACATGTAGTTGGAGCAATTTTGCCGAGTAATTTTGTTGTGTCCTGGACATACGCCCGCAACATTCCGTGTATTAATTTAAAGCTTCCCCTTCTGGCGTCCTCACTGAACCAACCAACCAACCAACCAAATCCCTCCCAATATCGCGCCGCCACAAACCCTAGGCACCCATGCCTCGCAATAACAAGCGGCCACCATCAATCGCCACAGGAACATAACGTATGGTCACCATCCTGTTCAGCTCTGACATGGATGCCTTCATCAACAGGTAACAGTACCACAACCTTTGTCCCAACTTATGGTTGAAACACCACAATGTCTTGTGTCTTATGGGTCAGACATCTGAGGCGGATAATGCAGTCTACTTGAAGGGTCACATGAAGAGGCTGCAAAGAGGAGATTACATTTGATTCACTACTGTAAGACGTGAAAGAAATTAATTTCTAATTTACTGTATCCCATGTTTTCAAAAATCTATCCCATGTTTTTTTTCTAATTTACTGCTCAATAAATAATACAAATTGATGAATCACTCGTGCTACAAGAAAAATAATCCGTTTGTGATACTACAAATAAAAATGTTTTATTGAACTATATAAATTTAGCCAGCAAATTAGTACTCGCAACACAACATGTTGCGCTGAATATAAATAGAAAAATGTGTGTTGTCCAATTTCTACTTGTCACAAGTTCAGATGGAGGAGGCAGGGAAAAAAAAAAATCAAAATCCATTGTGTCCAGGACATGCACCCACACATGCCTAGAAGCTTCCTCTTATGGCTTGATGGTCGCAATCGTTGCATACCCAGGCAAATCCCTCCCCATTTTGCTGCCACAAACCCTAAGCACATATGCCTCACAATACCAAGTGACCACGGCGCACCATCATCATCAGGAACAGAACCCGTGCTCACGATTCCCATCGACCAGCTGCAATCAAAAGGTAATTGCAGCAAGGTCTTTGTCCCTGCTTCTCCATTTCTGTGTCCAAAACCCTCACAAAAATAGGTAAAACCGCCACACACATACAAATTTGATGACAGAGATATTGCATTTCCTGGTGGCTGGCTCTCACAAATAATTTTGTGACAGGAATTCATGACTGTGATCCCCACAAAATATTGGGTGTCACCAGATTATTGAAATATTTGTTGTGACGGCCTTGCATCATGAAAAAAATCAGGAAACTGTTTCGTGAGGGTTAGAAGCCATCATAAAAAATATGTTTCCATGAGTCTAAAGCCCAAGAAAAATAGTTTAAACACACAAGAAAATATCTCTCCGGTTTCAATAGAAATGTTTTCCCTGGCTACACAAACTGTCATGAAAGTTTGTTGTATAGCCACAATTAATAATTTTGCAAAGGAATATCACCCATACTTCATGTGAATTATGCATGCTCTCACATTTATTGTGCAGGTTCTTCTTGCCTCTCAGAAAAAAGGGTTACCGACAAGGAAAAAAAAAATCAATTTTGTGGTACTTCCTGCTCCGTAGTAAGCAGATCTTATGGTCTGATAGGCCGAGGATCTAAGAAACTGGGTGGGGCTCCTTCGGGAGCTCACTCTCTTCTTTGAGTGTGCCAAATGAGCAGCAGCCGATAGGGGTGTGCGTATGAGTCTTGGTATGAGGGCTTCATGGTTCAAACAACAGGACATCTTGTCTGCTATGGGTCAGACATTGCAATGTGTATGACTCCGTCCAGTAGAATTCAAATGATTAATAATGTTCCTGCCACACACACACACGCAGACGCACGAAGTGCTCACGGTGGAGATCGAGCCCTCGCCACGGCTGAGGTACGTGGCCAGGATGGCAGGTGATTTTGATGCACAATTCCACGCATTTAGCATAAACATGAAATAGAAATATGCTACAATTTATTTTTATAAATTGTGTCTATCAAAATTCGAACTCGAGACATATAGCTCTAACAACATATTGAGTTGCATGCACCAATCAGTTGACTCTAAAAGTTTAAACTGACAAAAAAAATGGCAATTCACTTATACTTCAACAGTTCCTGCCATTAGAACTCTTCACTGTTCATTGTTTTTATCAATCACCGAGAACGCCGTCTACTTGAAGGGTCACATGATCGAAGGGGCTGATGCAAGGAGATTACATTTGATTCACTACTGCAAGAAATGAAAGAAATTTCCATTTTATTGTGCTTATTTCTTTCAGAACTTGTATCCTATATTAATTTTTGTTTTGTAATTTACCTCTCAATGATGATACGATTATCTTTTGTGTGTGTGTGTATGTTTTGTAATTTACTGCAAGAAACACTTTTCTGCTAATCAATGTCAACAAAAAATAGGGAGGTAGTATGTAGTTTATAATCGGTTTGTGATAATGGGCTCAACAAAGAATACAGAGGCAATCTTAAATTTCTGTCTAGTAATATTTTTGCCTCATAGATGTGATTCAAACGCATTCCTGAGGCTATCCTTGCGCACAACTTAGTGTAACGGTACTAATTCTACTAGGCCCAATGTTCGTGATAATACTACGGTTTAAGAAAAACATTAAATTAAGAAATAATATATTAATATTAAAATGAATTTGTTTTGCTTTTCAACAGCTTTCCATGAATCCTGGTTAGTTGTGTTTTGTTAACTAATAATAGTTTGTGTGAGCCCAAGATCTGGGAGATCCGAAATAGCTTATCCGTAAAGATTTGTAAATAGTGCCTGTGGAGAGATTTTATCCGTCAGATTTGTAAAAAAAGATAACTCTGCGTGTATTTTTCTTGTGCACGTAGTCTAACCCATCTCTGTTAAGACATTTTACTGTGTATACGGAAAAACAAAACTGTGCTTTTTTAAGTTGTAGTGATAGTGATAGTGATAATATAAACATGAAATTAATTGTAAGGTATAAAAGTACATTTGATAGACTGCTCTTGGTACAACCACAATCATAGCAGAGAAGACATGCATGAAACTATTCTTTCATGTATGAGGACAGCCAATAAAAAACAACTAACTAGT
>BCLG01001982.1:0-21717 GCA_001602295.1 Zoysia matrella
GCGCGGCCATGGGCGGGAAACCCTCCAGGTTTTCAGCGGTGGGGCCGCGCGGGCAGAGAGACGCTGAAACGGGCGACCTGTCAGTGAGTAAGGGTCGTCCTGAGTTTGTCCTCGTTTGCCTCGGCAAAACCCGGTACGAGTACAAACAATTAATTATAGACTCTTCATAGTAACTATTGAGCGAATACCTCATTTTTTTTCCTATCCTAAAAACATGCTCCTTATTTATTCATATTCGAACCAACTTCACCACTTTATGCAAACTCAAATCTGTATCTATTTTATATCTGTTTTCATTAGTGTTGTTATCTTTTACTCTATGAACACTTTTACTTTTAGAGTTCATTTGAAATTTTTAATTGAATTCATTTTAACATTTACAATTTATGTATAGATTAATTAACCTAATATAGTTGTATAAGAAATATATTTATATATTTATTGTTAGATATACAAGAGAGCGTTTGGTTACTTGTGCCAAACTCATTCTGGATGCGACGGTTAGCTGACGAGATGATCTGAATGAAATGGTTCTAAGTTGTATGTTTGGTTTGTTGTATAGGATAGTACTACATGATTCTATTTGGTTGAATGTATGAAATGGTACAAAAATATATCTAGTCATTTAAAATATTAATATTTATATAATATATAGCTCAATTACTTTTAATAATAATATTTTAATATTTGTAGACATTAAAAATATAATTATTACTAGTAATTATTACTTAATTATAGCTTAAATTGTTGTAACTAATCATAAAATACATATGGAAATTAATTTTTATACCTAATAATATCTAATTATAATTATAGTTTAGTTAATAAATAATAATAACAGCTAATAATCACTAATCATGAGTGATTAGCGGAGCTAACAAAAGTTGGACGAGATCATTCGACCCTTTTTCTCGAATAGAATGGTACAACATCTGAAAGGGATATTCTTAGAATCTGTACCAACTCATCCTGTGGTACAGTTCATCAACTAAACGCAAAAAACCAAAACCATTCTGGATGACTCCATCCAGGTATGGTTTGGTCCTGAACCAAACACTATCTTACATGTTGCATTTATATTATAGAGAAGTGAGTTGAAAAACGTGTTATAAGTTAAAGAATAGAATTATATCATAATGATTTTTAGAATACATTTTCATCTTCCACCCTATGAATTTGAGATAGGCTCGTTTGTGAGCTTGAAAAAATTATAAAATGTCAAATTTCAAGCTAAATAACCTAATTTATTATATAAATTTCAATTTGACAAAAATGAAAGGATCCAACGCCCCTTTAAAAGTAACATTCTTTATTTGCCCCGAAACTAAAAAATGAAAACCAATTCTCATATTTTTAATCTAGATTACTAATTAATCAAGAGTCGTAACATTACGAATAATATAAGAAACACAATATTCATGATATTGAACATTTACACATGACTATCAGAAGATGCTAGTGCATTTGTAGTATAATGGAGATATCATTGTTGTTGCTGAATCATACAATTATTTTAAAAATATATTCTATTTTTTTAAAAAAATCAATATTTCTGAAATTTTTATTTTTTTTCGTGACCACTGAATTTTTACATGATTTTTTTGTCTGATGTCCAGTCTGGTGGTGTGGTATTTTGGGTATTTCAACAGATATAATGTTCTTTAGTGTAACAGAGTTTATGCGGCTAACAGAAAAATGTATAAAAGAGATTGAGTTTTAAAACATACGTATATGTTGCAATGAGGCTCTGTTGGGGACAAATAAGGGAATAAAGGATGAATTATAGATCCATAATATACTCAAAAAGTGGTATATAATCTGTAAACTATTTTTTAGGGTGGACCATAAACATTATGGAAATTATTGATAAGAGATTAAGAGGGAAACAACTAAAAGAATCACTAACAGTTCTTTATAATATTTACACCTCAAAATTTAGGAAGTTCCAATAATCTATTGGAAGTAAAATAATTGTCTTCCTCCAACAACTCCGATAATCATTCCAAAAAGAATTTTTAAATCATGCCACATCATATATATTCAATTCGATCTTCAACCGAGTCCAACTCCAATTCAACTCCAATCTACGTTTTGGAGTATGAACAGGCTATTTTGGAGCTTTCGGGATTTTTAATTTGGTCTCTAAACTTACTCCCCCGTTCTCAATTTGATGTCGCTGTTGACTACAAACATCAACTTTGACCATTCGTCTTATTAAAAAAATGATAAATTTCAAATATTTTGTTACAATTTGCTTTACCATCAAAGTTGTTTGAATTACAACTTATATAACCTTTTAGATTTGAATTAATTTTTTAAATAAGACAAATGGTCAAAGTTAACGTTTGTAGCTAACAACGACATCAATTTGAGAATGAAGAGAGTAGGGGAATAAGGGGTCTGTTTTGAAAGTTCAAGTTTAGTGAGTTGATTTAGAGAACCACTGAAAGTTTGTTTTTCTAGTACTTTTTAAATTTTTTGTTTAGGTGATTGATTTAGAGAACTGTTGAAGATGCTCTAAAGTTGTACATAAAATTATGACCAAGGATTCTCGATTTATGCGCAAAAAACCGGTGCCGATTTGGTATGTTTTCGCAAAAAACCAAAAAAATAGCTATAGTAAATCAAAAAAATGGGACAAATTTGAAAATTTGAGAAAACTGTTCGTTTACCAACTGGTTTTCTAGTTTACCATTTTTGAATTTGACTAAATTTGTTTGAGTGGTTTTCATTGGTCTTTCGGTTTACCGTTCGGTTTGACTAGTTTACCGACCATTTTGGCCGGCTTAACAATTTTCAAAAAAAAATTGAATTTTCAATTTTTTGAATTTATTAAACCGAAAACCAGTGAAATATCGAAAACCGCGAAAACTGATCAGTTTTCACCGATTTTTGTGAACCCTAATTATGACCAAGCTATACGAATAAAAAATTAGTTATTCTCCCTCGTTACTTTCTCGTTAGTGTTGGATGTGATTTTTAATTGGTATTGAATTTAAAGTTGTTGTTTACACATTATAATTATATAAACAATTAAAATCTACTTACATATGAATCGACTTTTATGGATAAATTTAAAGCAAGTAGTATCGTGGTTACTCATAAGTGGGGAAATATAAGTACAGTAATTAAAACTTAATATAGTTAAAGAGTGTAGAAATCTACTTACGGGCTCATTTGGAACTTTGGAATTGAATTTATTTTAAGAATTACAATTTAAACATAAATTAATTAACTTAATATAGTTTTATATGAAATATATTTATTGTTAATCATACAAGAGATATATTTATATGTTATATTTTTATTATAGAAAAATGAGTTAAAGAGTGTGTTATAAGTTGAAGAATATAATTGTAACATAATAGTCTATAAAATTTATTTCTATTGTTCACTGTATAAATTCGAGATAGTCTTATTTGTGAAATTGAAAAAGTTGTGAAATCTTAAATTTCAAATTACATAACCTAATTTATAACTTATTATGTAAATTTTAATTCCTGTAAAATAAAAAAATTCAAACGGTCTCTACTAGTAATTGACAGGTTCCTCTTCCCCGCCAGCTTGCTCGAACAGTCGCGATCATCATCTGGGGAGGCAGTGAACTGCCAGGGCCCGGTCCGAGTCACGCCCCAACGGTCGTGCTCATCTCCTGCGTCTGGGCACACGTGCTCGACGGCAAGAAGCAGCAGCGACGTGCTTAATATTTTAGTGACAATATTATAATACTTTTTACACTTATAATTTAATATAAATTTTATATAAAATCGTATAATTTATATGTATTTATATATATATTTTTAAAATTTTTAAATATGCCATAGCAAGGTGGCCCGCCCGAACGCCACTTCGAGGAAGAGCCGTCGGGGACTCGTCCAGTTCGACGGTTCGACCCACTCCATCTGTCAGGTCTGTGTCTGACCAGTCGCCCTTATCCGCGCCAATAATTTCCCCGCGCCGCTCCGCCCTGCCCACTCCCCTGCTCCGTCCGCTCCCACCACTCCACCGACGCCCGACGTGGTGCCGGCGCCGCGTGATGGCCTCCCGCCTCCTCGGACGCCTCTACCTCCGCCGCCGCGGCCGGAGTCCCGGCTCTACGCCTTTCCCCTTCATCCTCGCCGCGCGGCTCCTCTCCTCCGCCGGAGCCGCGGGGGCCTCGAGCGGGGGGATCGAGAAGGTGCTGGTGGCCAACCGGGGCGAGATCGCGTGCCGGGTGATGCGCACCGCGCGGCAGCTGGGCGTGGCCACTGTCGCCGTGTACAGCGACGCCGACCGCGCCGCGCTGCACGTGCGCGCTGCCGACGAGGCCGTCAGGCTCGGCCCGCCGCCCGCGCGGGAGAGCTACCTCAACGCCGCCGCCATCATCGAGGCTGCTCACCGCACCGGAGCACAGGTCCCTATCGCTGCTCGTAGCTGAGTAGGAGTATTCCCTAGTTGCCGGCCACGCTGTCCGTCCCAGCTCAGCTCCACTGTTTGGGGACTGAAGTAGTGTGTTACCGCGCCATTCTACTCTGAAAAATGCCAGTGGGTTTACTGATCAATCGTTGGTCTGTAGACTGTTGTTCCTAGGTCACTTGAATTTGAAATTGGTGAGACTGCCATGATGTTGATAGAAACATTTCTGAGACATAATTCTTGTACGCTTTATGTAGGCTATCCACCCAGGGTATGGTTTTCTTTCAGAGAGTGCTGATTTCGCGCAGCTCTGTGAGGCTGAGGGGCTTAAATTCATTGGGCCTCCAGCATCTGCCATCCGGGATATGGGCGATAAGAGGTAATTGTCTTGATGCTTACTGCACACATATATTGTTTTCTTTTTGTACGAAACAATCAGCCTAATGATGTTATGTAACAAATAGTGCATCTAAGAGGATCATGGGTGCTGCTGGCGTGCCGCTGGTTCCAGGATATCACGGAGCTGAACAGGACATTGAGCTACTTAAACTTGAAGCTGATAAAATTGGGTATCCAGTTTTGATCAAGCCGACCCATGGTGGAGGGGGCAAGGTATACATGAATGTCTTACGAGTTTTTGTATGAGAGAGAGATATTCCATGTCCTATTGTATCAACTTTGCTTATCTTTTTCATATTTTCCTTCTTTATCGTTTGTCAAGGGGATGAGAATAGTTCAAAGTCCTGATGATTTTGTGGATTCTGTACTGAGTGCTCAACGGGAAGCAGCAGCATCATTTGGTGTAAACACTTTATTGATTGAGAAATACATTACTCAACCCAGGCATGTAGAAGTCCAGGTAACAATTGGTGTACTAAGTTCTACCAGTCCTTTTTTTATAATTGCTTATCTGCAATGACCTATGTTGTCTTTCATGGAGCTATTTGATACTTCAAGGTATTTGGCGACCAGCATGGAAATGTGATATACCTTTATGAGAGAGACTGCAGTCTACAGAGAAGGCATCAAAAGATTATCGAGGAAGCTCCTGCTGTAAGTCTTTATTCCCTGTCAGTGATGTGGAACTTGCTTCGAATAAAGTCTGTTAAGGAAACTCAAGCTGTAAAGCTTCTTAGCTGTTAAACCTTGCTTTGAAATCACTAATTTGCTTGTATGCTTATATGTGGTGCAGCCGAATGTGACAGCTGAGTTTCAGTCTCATATTGGTGAAGCTGCTGTTTCTGCAGCAAAGGTGACATCTGAATAGTACAAGTATTCAACTTTGTTTAAAAGAAAAGGCTCAAATTCAACTCTATATCTGCATTCTACCTAACATTTGCTTACTGTTATAAATGTTCTCCTCTTTTGTGTGTTGTTCGGTAGTCATTCTGTTTTAATGCTTACAATTTACATACAGGGTCACTTATTGAATTATTTGTGTTGAAGGCAGTCGGTTATTACAATGCTGGAACAGTGGAATTCATCGTGGATACTCTTTCTGGAGAATTCTATTTCATGGAGATGAATACTCGACTGCAGGTACTATATTCATGATGACAGATCCATTTGTAAGGCTTCTTTGGAAAATGTAACATAAACATCAGCTTATAGGACCATTTTGTAAACTGAAAATTTTCAACCACCCATACTGGAAAAAACTAAAAAAAAAAACACCCATACTGGAATGGATTCAGAGGATTGTCAGTAAAACAAAAAAAGGAGTAAAGCTGAAAGGATATACATGAGAATATATTTATAAAGCTAGCAATTGTTCATGTACAAAGGTAAAAAAAAAAAAAACCTAAAGTAACCTAATTTTAAAGATAGGGATTGAGCATGCCAATTATGTGGAACTCATATCCTTCGTAAATTTTCTAAACTTGTCCAAAGACAGTCTATGTTTGCCACATGTATCTCCACTACCTCATATCATGAATCAATCTTTGAAGGTTGAACACCCGGTAACAGAGATGATTGTTGGTCAAGATCTTGTTGAGTGGCAAATTCGTGTCGCTAATGGACAACGGCTACCATTATCTCAAGAGCAGGTTCCATTAAATGGTAAACCCTATCAAGAAATGTATGCTGCTGTAAAAAAATTGGCATGTGATTCTCAGTGACCTATTGTGTCTCTTGGTTAACTTCATTTCCTTCTCATCTTAAATTACATTATCCATCTCTTCCAGCTGTATTTGGCATTATTTTTGAAGATGCACTTTGTCATTACTTTAACAGCTCACACTACCTCCCTTAAAATGTAGCACATATTTTTGTCCTTTCTTCAATGATAATTAGTTCTTTTGAATGTTTTTGCACAATAATATGGATACTTGTAGGTTTTTCTTTTCTGTTATGGATGTTGTGACATATTGACTGTTCAATTTATGATCCATATCAGAAATACTTCTTAACAAATGATGTACCTTGATCTAGGACATGCATTTGAAGCTCGAATATACGCTGAAAATGTTCCAAGAGGATTTCTTCCTGCAACAGGAACCTTACATCACTACCGACCAGTGTCATCAGGCCCAACAGGTTAATTGTTTTTCTTTTTTGAAACAACCAACTGACTCACCAGTTATATTTACTTGAGTACTGCTCTCTTGATCAGTGAGGGTTGAAACTGGAGTTGAAGAAGGAGATGCTGTCAGCATGCACTATGATCCTATGATAGCCAAACTTGTAGTGTGGGGTGAAAGCCGTGGTGCTGCACTAGTGAAGCTAAAGAACTGCTTGTCAAAGTTTCAGGTAAAAACCCGTCACCCCATTGACACATTGTATGGTGGACATATTCCAGGATTTGGTGTAATGTTGTAGAATTTACCTAAGCTAGTTTATTTCAAGAAGTGCATTTTCTGTTTATTCTTTTGATTATGCCATACAAAATCTGCTGAATGTCTTACAGACTCACCATTTGGATGATTTTATCCATTCAAATGCAAGCTAAACCTTTGCTTTATGTTGGTTACTAACTATACTTTGCCATGAATCATTGAAGAGCGAAATTCCATTTGCATAAATTGCTATTAATATTTTATGAATTTATATTTCATTGAACTTTTGGACATCAATAATCTTGATGCAGTCATTTCAACAATAACATCCCTGTCATTCCTTGCTGATTGAATAAACAGATTGCTGGTTTGCCCACCAATGTTGGTTTCCTTGAAGAACTTGCAAGCCACAGTGCCTTTGAAAAAGGACTCGTTGACACACACTTTATTGAGCGTTATAAAGATGATTTTTCGAGTATTTCCACTGAGTTCTCAGATAAATCACGTGATTTAGCTGAGTTTGGTGCCATTTTAGCTGCTGCGTGCATTTGCAAGAAGGATCATATTACATCTGAAGAATCACCACGTATGTTATAGGTCCAGCCTTTTGTTTTTCCTTTCAGTGAGAGCATTGCTAATATGACCCGGTCATAACATGTGCTTTGTACTTTTCAGGAGCTGACAAGACATTGTCTGTATGGTACAATAATCCACCTTTCAGGATGCATCACTCTGCTAGGCGTCCAATGGAATTGGAGTTGGGTAAAGAACTTGATGGATTCAATGGGGAACTTTCAAAACTATTTGTTACATGTAGATCTGATGGAAGCTACTTTGTTGAGGTGACTACTGCTACTAGTCATTGTTGTTTTGGAGATGCAGTAAGATGTAGCTAGGATGAATTTTAATTTACTGCACTCACAGTAGACTAATTAATGCTAAGTAATTACTTGACATTTAGCATATCTGCCAGCTGATATTTTCTCTCATTATATATTTAATCTTGAACAGACTGAAAACGGCTCCTCTGGCTTGGATATCAAAGTTGACCACAAGGGTGACCATGATTTTCGTGTGGATGCTGCTGGACTGCAAACGGATGTGACTCTAGCATTTTATCTGAAGGTTAACCTGATACTTTTATCACAGTGATCTGTTGAAAGTTCTGACCATCACAACCTCTGTAATTTTACTTTATTTTTTCTTCGTTTGCAGGATAACAGAAAACATATAAACATCTGGCACGGGAAGCATCACCACCATTTCCGGCAAACTGTGAGAGCTGAGCATGCACCTGACGACAGCTCTCAGCCCAGCCACTCTTCAGAGGGAAAGACACATCCAAAGGGAAGTGTTCTGGCACCAATGGCCGGTTTGATCGTGAAGGTTCTGCTTGAAGACGGCGCACAGGTGGAGGCCGGCCAGCCCGTCATGGTCATGGAAGCAATGAAGATGGAGGTACCGTTCTTCCGGTTGCTACACTTTTTTTAGTTTTGACCTATACACCTGCTAACTGAAATCTGAATACTCATACTGAAATCGTCGTTATCTTGCTCTTTCCAGCATGTCGTTAAGGCGCCTCGTGCCGGACGTGTAGAGGGCCTTAAGGTTACCGCGGGGCAACAGGTTTTTGACTCTAGCGTCCTTTTCACTATCAAGGTATGTGGTATTTCATTATCTAAAAAGGGTATGTGGTATTTTATATGATATCCAGTAACCTTTTTACGATTTGCTTTCCCTTCAAAAGGGATGCCAGTGGTAAGTTCTGCACAACCGTGATGAAGAGTTAGACCAACATGATATAGTATTAAACTTTTTGAAAGGCAAGCGCTAGCGATATTCAGGCCCCATTTGGAACGTGGAAAATCTTTCGTTTCGTACAATTTTTTTTTTGAAATTGAACTGATTCGTATGAAATTTCTGCAAAATTCATGTATAATTCCTGCGTTTCAAACAGGGCCTCATCAGCGCCTGAATGCCGAGTTCTTTTGCAGGATGACAATGCGAGATGAGACGGAGGTTGTATAGCACCGTATTGTTGAAGGAATAACAGAATGGAATCCAATTACCCTCTGTTTCTCTGCCCAAGGAGAGCCATGGATAGCTCACGAGACGAATCTCGATGGACATTCTTTGGATGGAAACGGAACTTGTGTAAAATCTACTGGGCTCTCTTTTGAACACAAAAATTTTACGTGAATCAATTTAATTTTATAAAAAATTTACAAAAATCAGAACAAAAATTCAGAAAGGTTCTATAGGGGGTTAGGCGTGTTCGAATATGTGGTTGGTTCCTGTGACTTCGTCTCTTTTCCGGTGACAGTGACAACATTATCAATCTTTGCGCGCGGTTGTGCACGTTCCCGAACCCCGCCGGCCTGAGGCGTCTCGCTGGATGCGATGACGTTCTAGAAGGACAGTAGCAGGTCGGGTTCAGGTTGAGTACAGGGAACACCTGCCCGCGACGAGGGAGTCGGCGGATGGAATTTTTTTAGAGTTGGAGTTCGCATTGAACAGGTGGAAAGCGACCCGCGCGTGGGTGCGCCGGGACGCACGCACGAGAACGGAGAATCGCACGCTCTGGCCGCGGCGTGATAGTACGTGTGCGGCGCGTGCGTGGACGGCTTTGTATTCAGCTCCTTTGGAAGGCCAAATTTTCAGGTCGTAGAAAGCTCGACCACGAAAATCAAATCCGGAACCAGAAACGAAAAGAGAAAGAAACCCGGGGGGGAAATATTCTCGGTAGAACAAGCAGTCCAAGCGCAAATCGACAGGCCGACCGCGCGACCTGCTGGCTGTTCTCGCGTAGCGGGACGCTCTCGACGCCGACGCCGTATCACCGGCGGGGAATTCGATGATGGAGCCGCGGGGGTGGGGTGGTGGGGTGGGGGTGTCTTAAAAGAGATTTTTTCAACTCCACTGATATCCGAGAGTTGGAGTCGTTGAATCGTACTCGCTCCGCTCACAAAGATAAGTTATCTAGCATTTAAAATTTGTTTTTTAATATATATTATTTTTACTTTTCAGTATATATTTTTTTAATACATTTTTTTAATAAATCTTTATTTTTCTTTTTGTATTATTTTTTTTATTTTTTTTTAATTCTCGTGCGCAGAGTTAGAATGACTTTAAAAGTTGAGAATAATTTATTTTTTTGATTTTTTTTTGGTCAGCGGAGGAAACGAGGAGCTCCGGTAACAGGTGTGGGAAGTTTCGATAATCGGAAGTGCCGCCCAACGGACAACCGACGGAGTCAAAGTCAAACCCCCCAGAGGGAGAAGGAAAGGTGTCACGGACTCACGGGCCTTTCCGGAAACCGGAACAGCAAGTCGATTCCGTCAGCTCGCATCGTTGATTGGCCGATTGGTAATACCACTACATTGCTGGTGGTTAGAAGATCAATAATAGTACTTCCTCCCGTCAAAAAAAAAAGTTGTTTTGATAATATTTTAGTTAAACATTAAAAATATAAATTATAAATAAATTTTAATTAGTTAAATTTAAAAATATGAAAAATTTGGTTTGAAAAATATTTTTATAAAAATATAAAAATATTCTTTTTTTAATAAATATTTTTATAGAAATTAAAAATCAAAATTATGTTTTGAAGATGACGTCATTATCAAAATAACTTTCTTTGACCGGAGGGAGTACAGTGTGGACATCCAATAGATCAAACGGCTCACATGCGTGTAAGGTAGGAGTAGTACTAGTACTAGTATCCAGCAGCCTGACGATCGAGATTTTATAGCGTGCAATCATCATTGCTCAATCAAACGCTGGAGTGCAAGTACACCTTTGATGTGATGCGTGTCGAAACGTCACGATGGAGATAATAATGTTTTGTGGGCAACGGTGATCGGGACGACGCTGCGTACGTACCAGTACAAGCGAGTACTCCTATAGGAGACTGTATACAGATTTAGGACGTCGTGGTAGAGTGATGATGGAGATGAGATGACCGAGCGGCGTTTTATTGTTCTACTACGGTGTTCCACACCCGTCTGTCTGGATTGGTCAATTTTCGCTTTGAATCTGCGACAGAACAGACTTGATTTTGATTTGACCTCGCCATATGACTCATATCTAAAGATAAATTACATAAAAAGTTAAAAAATACTTAGCAATTTTATTTTTTACAGTTTATGTTTTGACTAATCATAATTTTTAAAATATTTAGTTAATTAACTTATAAATAATATCATAAGATTTGTCATTAGTATATACTTTGAGAATATATATTTCTTATATTTATATGTCAAATTTTTTTAAAAAAGACGAACAGTCAAACAATTTGTTGAAGAGTCAAAATTAACAAGTATTTAGAAACGGAGCTTTGTACATTGGATCAATTTAAATAGTTTAAGATAATAAATTGAGTTAAAAATTTATTTAATAAGTTAAATGGATAAAGTGAATCGTTAAGAGAGTAAAATGTACATTTTTCTTTTTATGAAAACAAAGGCCACATAGACTATTTAAACATGAATTCTCAGTAAACAATTTATGCACGGTCGAATGAATCAACGACCACAAGAACAAGTTAGTACACACTTTTCTTGCAACGGGCGCGTTCGGAACCTGGGATTGCAGCGGCGGTAGAAATACACCTGTTTTTCACTGTAGCAGCTATTGACTGCAGGAAACAGCGCAGCGGCAGCACCAACGTTCAGTTGTGCTGCTGCGGGTGTTGGCTGAGTTCCTGAGTCTGCATTTCGCAACACGGAAATTACTGTGCGCAGATTTAGGGCGTCGCAATAATAATCCCAACAGCCGAACGAACCGTGATAAAAAAAATAAAAATTAATTTGATATATACCTTTACAATTTTGTAAAATTTAAAATATGTCAATTTAAATTTAGGTGTCATTCTCTTACAGAGTTTTATCTGCCATTCACATATCATATCATATTTTTAAAGTTTGTAAAATGAAAAAAAAAAACCTGAGTCCCTGCAGATGGAATTCAATTTGCATCCGAAGACCTGAGGGTCAAACGAAGCATAGTTTTATGTTGTACAAAATGTTCAGAAAACGTCAAGGACGGAAAACACTTTCAACCCTCGTCGGCGGGTGACATTTCCTTCCCTCGCCGCGAACCGCCACCCGTGGTGGATAATCGCCAACATCCCACGCGCCCCAACCCTCCCCTCGTTCGTCCCGCTCGCTTGTCGCCACGAATCCCAGCCCAGGAGCGCGCCGGCCGCGGAGCCGTCGCGACCACCTCCTTCCTCACCCCGCCGCTGCCGCCAAACTCTCCTCGGTCACCAGCGCCGAGGGACAACACAACACGAGCGCCAACCGCCCGTCCGAAGCGGTCGGCTCTGATTCTTCCCCCGCCGTCGCCCGGCCGCCGGCTCCGCCTTCCTCCGCTCCGCTGACGCCGGAGCTGCGGTCCCCCAGGACCTGAGCAAGACTCATCCTTTCGTTGGTAAGTGCGCCCTGTGCTGTTCGCGTGGACCGGTTCCGCTCCGCTTGCTCCATCCATCCACGAACAAGCGCTGGGCCCTGCGCTGCTGCTGGCCTGGTAGTCGACTCGGGCGGCTTCCTTTGCTTTGTGGCGACTCGCGGGCGACCAAATTCGAATCTTTCTTTCGCTCCGCTCCTTCCGTTCCAGTGCGATTTGCTCGCTCCGGGACGGGGTGCTGAACTGCTGGTTACCGACTTGTTTTCCGAGAATTTTGTCGTTCGATTCCGTGAATTCCGCGGAGTTTGAACCTTCCGATTGCTCCTTTGCGCAGAGAGAAAAAGAATCGGCGACTTCGGCTTGGACACCTCTCCCGCCGGCCCGAGTCGGCGAGGAAGGAACCTCGCGAACGCCGCGGAGGCTGGAGGCGGCTTCGGTAAAGGCGGAAAGTTGAGGCTCCGCCTTGGGAGTCAGTCCGAGGCGCGATGGCGTCGTCGTCGGCGAAGAAAGGGTCGTACGTGCGGGCCGACATGATCGACCTCGAGAGCCTGGACATCCAGCTGGAGAAGCAGCTGGCCAAGACCTGGGAGAAGCACAAGGGCAAGTCGCAGGGGCCCAAGGAGGTGTGGGAGATCGACCTCGCCAAGCTCGATATTCGTTACGTCATCGCAAGGGGCACCTACGGAACGGTGTATCGCGGCACGTATGATGGACAGGATGTCGCAGGTACTCTATCCGAATTTATCTTCTTTTGTTAGTTCGTTAAATGAGGTGTGCATTTATAACCAGGTCATATGCTATATAGGTCATATGATGCAATTCTTCAATTCTTGATTCGATAGGCGCATCTGAAAATGCATTATCCGCTCTTACATTATCTGGATATGCAATGTCCTTATTCCCCTTCTATCATTGAGACCTGTTCTGACACATAGTTTGCTCTGCATTGTTTCAATTTCCATGTGAATTATGAAACAATGCTTATTCATGGAAAATTGAGCTCTCATGTCCACAAATGGCATACATGGATTCTAGTACTAATGATACCCCGTGCACTATGTGATGCATAATTTTCTTTCATTCAATCTGGGGTTCTGATCCCATGGTCTTAAAACCTAAATACTGCCGTCGCAAAAAAAAAAAAAAAAAGGAGCAGCCTGATGCATGTAGCTTTCTCTTGGGCAGGGTCCAGAGAAGGGTCAGACCAATTTGTATATGGCAGGATTGAAGTTTTAAACTCTGTAGATCGTCTTGCTGATAAATAGGCCGACCTGAATAGCATGTTATCAAATGGATGAAATTCTCTAGGTTATGAAATTCAGTTGTATATTTTTTTTTAGTACCGCTGTGATGCAGCGTAAGATTTTACCAACATCACATGAATTGCATCTTGTTCTTCTCATGTATTATAGCTAATTCTGTTGGCTAATGATATTTACAGTAAAACTGTTGGATTGGGGTGAAGATGGCTTTGCAACGGAAAATGAAACCGCTGCTCTTCGAGCGTCCTTTAAGCAGGAGGTGGCGGTGTGGCATGAGCTCAACCATCCTAATGTTACAAAGGTGAATGTTTCTACTTATCCTGCTTTATGGCATTATCACACATGTTCATGTACCTTCTTCAGCAGTTCTTATCCTGGACAGACATTGTCTTGGACTCTTGGTACTGTCCTTTGTTGTGGTTTTGTTCTTGTGGTCCATCTATAATGACTATTTACTGTTTTATTTTCTTTATTTTAGTTCATTGGTGCATCAATGGGTACCACCGACCTTAAGATTCCAGCCAATAGTTCCAACAGTGGTGCGCGCGCTGAGCTGCCGCCAAGGGCATGCTGTGTTGTGGTTGAGTATCTCTCTGGTGGAACACTAAAACAATATCTAATAAAGAACAGGCGAAGGAAGCTTGCATACAAAGTTGTGGTTCAGATAGCATTGGATCTGGCCAGAGGGTAAGCAAGTTATCCAAAATCCTTTTTTTCTCTGAAAAATAGAAGTTGGGTAAAATCACTATCATGCATTTTTTTTTCTCGCTATATATCTGAACCAGATAGTAACCATTTATTTTGTCGTTTTCTAGGCTGAGCTATCTACACTCGAGGAAGATAGTGCACCGAGATGTCAAAACTGAAAATATGCTACTTGATACACAGCGTAACCTTAAGATTGCTGATTTTGGTGTCGCTCGTGTTGAGGCTCAGAATCCAAAGGATATGACAGGTGCGACAGGCACCCTCGGTTACATGGCTCCAGAGGTATATCACTTCTGCTATGCTGTTTCAGATTACAGGAAGAAACATTGCTACTTGTTCTGTCGGGGAGAAGTGCTTTTATCTATTAGTAGAATTTTTAGTAATTTATTGTTCCTTTTATTTTGGTGCCTTCAGGTCTTTCAAGGCAAGCCGTACAACAGGAAGTGCGATGTCTACAGTTTTGGCATATGTCTTTGGGAAATATACTGCTGTGACATGCCATACCCAGACCTCAGTTTCGCTGATGTCTCATCAGCTGTTGTTCATCAGGTTCGTTTTCAGCGGCTAGCTCTACTGCTGATCAACCACCATCTTCTCCATGCGTCTAAATGGTTTTCGCATACAACAGTATCGATTTTTTTTTCCCATGTTTGTTTTCTCAGAATCTGCGACCAGAAATCCCTCGCTGCTGCCCAAGCCCGTTGGCGAACATCATGCGGAAATGTTGGGACGCGAACCCGGACAAGCGGCCCGACATGGACGAGGTGGTGCGGCTCTTGGAGGCCCTGGACACGAGCAAGGGCGGCGGCATGATACCGGAAGGTCAGGCGAGCGGCTGCCTCTGCTTCTTCCGAGCCCGTGGTCCATAGATCCCCCCCGGCCTTCCTCCCACCCCTGGGCCTGTACTACACGGCTTGCAGTGCGCCACCCTACGTCTAGGGCCCCTTTTGGCGTGCTGATTGCAGCAGGTCTTTGTCATGGTTGTTAAAGGTTGACACTCGTGTTACAGCGATGTGATGGTGTGAGCTTTGAATGCGCAGAAGATAAATTAGCCGGTGAAAGGTGCAGCATCTTGGCCTGCCCCTGTTCGTTTGTTGTGGTACATGTCATGTTTTACAGATGAATGAAATTAAAAGAGTAGATCTGTGTATCCCAACTTTTGATTTCATACCCACCTTTTCATTTCATAAAAAATCACATACATACATGAAGTTCAGTTGCATGTCGCTTAAGATGAAAGAGCTTTGATTCATTCTTAAGACGAGAATTCGATTTCGCTTCTGGGGCCCAGCCCGAAGATATTTCGGCATATTGATATGTATGTTCCATAAGAAAAGAAATAGCAATTTTTAGTTTGAAATTTACTAGCCCACACGGCCCACCAATGCGCACCACGTAACCGAATTAACCTTCTCTTCCTGAGTTCCTGCTCTGTTGAATAGTAGTAGGAGTATACTGGCTTACTGCGACTGCAATTGTGTTAGTGGATTTAGAGGTGTACCTTTAGCCTCTCCGCGGAATGAGCTTCAATTGTGCATCTTGCATTTTTCAACACTCAAAATTTAGTTTATCCATCCTGCGTTGGAACCAAGGAGGGCCTGGTACTGAAGATGGAAGGAAAGGAGCTCAAGTTTGTGTGCATGTGTGCTCCTGTTTAATTATAGCGATCAGCAAGGCATCATGTAGGTAGTAACTCAGTTTGTTGTGCGTAGCAGCGACGCTCGTACGCAAGATTACGCCTTCCCAGGTTGGCACCACGATCGCCTTCTTTCTGCAGCGGATCAATGGGGTGCGCGTCGTCGAGGTATTCATGCATGGCACTTGTCCACGGCAGCATTTGACGCAGTGCCTTCAACTGAAGGCGATCGCTGTGCTCGTGGCTACCGCGAACATCACTATCAGGAGGACCAAGAGCTGCTGCCCTTTTGTCAGTACGAGCCATCTTGCTGCTCACTGCTGCTATGAGAGGAGTGTGACGTCTGTGAGTGGCTGACCGGCAGGTGAGGATGTACGTGCCCCTGTTTATAGCGATCAGCGAGGCAGCGCGTAGCAGCTCGATCTTTAAGGCAAGAGATATACTCGCTCCGTTCTAAATTTAAGTGTTGTTTTAACTCTGAACAGAGATAAAAAAATATGAAATGTGCTAAAATAAAATAGAGAGCAGTACTAAAAACTGTGATATGATATGATTTGATTGAAGACGGATATTGAAAGAGTTTATCTGCTAGTTAATGCAGGAGATATTAGCTAGAACCAGAGATGATATGATTGAAGAAAGATATATTTGTATATGAAATGATTTGTTTTGGTGAGTCTATCCGTGTACTTCAACAAGAATATTATCTAGGATATTTTATATAGCGCCGTGAGTACATATGTATCAGCATGGTGTGTTTATTTTGGGGTACACGTCGTCATACCATGTTCGTTTCAGGCAAGAAAACAACGTATTCGTCGGTCTTGGATGTACGAGCGAGGGGTGTTATTGATATTAATCATATTATTACCTCTACAATTTTCCACTTTTTTCGAGTGAGGGACAGTTTTTCCACGTTGCACGAAATTAATTATTGCTATGACCTTTTCAACTCCAAGGATTCACACTTAATTTGACCCATCATTCACGACTGATAATCGTGCCTTTCCTCGCGCCCGATCTGATACATGAAAATATCCTCCGCAAGTATATACAATTCATCACGCACTGGTCACAGCCACAGGTCACAATATCGGCACGTGGTACCAAACACAGAGGTTGATATATTTTGAGATCACGTATTGATTTTGTTACCTGACTTAACTATTTGCAGCCATGTGATTAGGAACCAGCGAGTGACATCCCTTTGTGCCAGTATCAAGGCAGCCGAGTAGGAGGACGGAGTGGACGTGATCAAGAATGTCGTGCCTTATGAAGCCGAGTGGGAGGGCGGAGTCCTTTGAATGGACCTGGCACGTCAGTTTGGTGCCCATAGCAGCGGTACTCATACACCAAAAGAAAACATTATAAATTTTTGTCTTTGATAAATAAAACATACGTCAAACATCATCACTACACTCCCATCAATTTTATTGACTAAGCGCTCCATGCATATGGAGCCTGGAGAGCGAATACATCAGACTGCTGGAGGTGGAACCGCTGCAGGTAACCTGCAGATGAACGCGAGGTTCCTCATCCTCCCCGTGAAAATAGTGTTCTCCTGCTGCGCCTTCGTAAGACACTTGATGAGTTTATCCCAGACCGGCACCGCGCGCGCCTTCTTGCAGCACTCGGAGCTCTTCTCCGGGATCGGCACCGAGTGCTGGAGGTACTCGCGGCAGTGCTCCATGAGATGGTCTTTCATGATGCAGTGGATCGACTTGAAGGCGGTCGCTCTGGTCGCGGCCACTGCCGTGAACACCAGGAAGACGAGAGCTGCTGCTTTCTTGGTAGCAGCCATCGATCTTGCGGCCCGGTTAGCAGAGGAGTGTGGGTGACTGACCTGGTGAGGATGGAATGAAAGGATCGAGCTCGAGTTTGTGTGTATCTGTTCATGGTCGTGCCTCCTGTTTATAGCGATCGGCGAGGGCAAGGCGTCGCGTAGAAGATGGTCCTGTTTAATGTAAGTGATAGCTAAAACCAGAGATAGGATATGATTGAAGACGGATATTGTGACTTGTGACTGAGCTAGTCAGTTGATGCAAAGGGATAAATAGAACCAGAGGTAGGATATGATTGAAGATGGATATATTGTTACTTGTTTAACCAGTTCATGAGTATCAGATTTGTTCTCATTTATGAAATGAAATATATCTTACTAAACAGATGTCCTACATCTTTTATGCGTGTATATATACATCTATCTATAAATTATTTTGTTATGGTGACCTGTTTATGGATATTTAGTTTATGGGTATTCATTATTCTGTTTTTAAGCTCTCTTTTTTTTTTTTTGCGCGTGTTTAAACTCAGGCACCAGAGCAAAGATGGTAACGGCTAGTGGCAGGGGCGCCCCTGCCGAGCCTCCTCCTTGCTGTGCAAACCTGGTAACGGTTTGGTTCAAACCGACTGTAACAGTTGGGTTCTTTTCTGGATTGACTTTGGGTGGGCTCCAAATGGGTTAAAAAGATATCAAATGGTTTGGGTTGGTTTGGGGGCAGTGGGAAACCAATTTGGTTCAGATTGATTTGGTTTCAATTGGTTTGGGTCTAAACAGTTTTTAAGTCCATAGTTTCACCCAGTTCGCTGCTTATGGTGTGGGCCACCCCCCGGAAACAAAATCTCCGGCGGGTCCCCGACTTATCGTTCCCACGTACACCGCACACCTCCTCCAGGTCGCCGCCATGGCGCGGCGCCTTCCACTGCTGTTCGAGCTCGAGACGAGGCAGGGGACTCGCTACTTCGACGAGGCTCTGCTTCTGTACGCGTCGCCGGCCGGGTCTGTGACCTCCATCCAGACTGCCGCCTTCTCCTGTTGCTCGAGCCCGAAGCTCGAGCGCGGCTTCACCCGGCCGGCCATGCCGCCGTTACAACCGGCTGGTGGAGCGTCGCCGTCACACACCATCCGCACGAAACAGAAACCGATGCTTCCAGTTGACGACGCTGCGGCATCACGTTGCAGTCTTCAGTTCAGATTCGGTGACTTCAGTCTGCTGCTGACGACAACAAGGTCAGAGCTTCCGTGTCTCCAGTCCAGGTAAACAAACAACCCAAGCCGACAGCGTTGGTCACGGTGTCCCAGCCGTTCAAACACTGCACACGAACGCGGTAAGCCGGCTCTCGGTTTCTTGGACGAACCGGCACGAGATTGCTCCGATCCTGCTGCGTAAACAGCAAGATCACTTTCCATTTCGTGAGTCCTGGCAACCTTGGCGCATTCATCTGTCTGTGCCTGAATGAGATGGCATTACAAGTTAATCACTGATGAGAACGGGATTAAAGTGACAGCGACAGGAGAAAAAGGTAACACGTGGTTTAACATAATCTAATTCAAACATGAATTTCGGGGTTTGACAGGGCTAGTCCGAAGTTCACATTACAGATGTTACTAGTTGATATAACTTCCGAATCACCCTTCTGACGAAACGGTGTAACTTGCAAGACGATTCACCTGAAACACTTGTCCGTGTCCGTGTGTCTGATATAGTACGCCGTGTGCTGACTCTGAAGGTGTCTCGGCCATCATGCATGCGCACCTTGTAGTGCCTGCAAGAACTGAACAATTTACGCTATAAATTCTTCATTCGCTGTCTGCACAATCGTTGTAGCAACATCTCCGAAGAACAGCAACAGGTCTTCAGAGATCGAGGTCGACCATGGCTTCCCACCCATTCCTCCTCCTGATGACCACCGCCATGGTTCTTTTGGTTCTGGTTATTGCTCCCGCAGCGGCGCAGGCGCCCGCGCCGTCGTCCGACGGCAACGTCCTGCAGCCGGTGGGGCCGACCTGCTCGACAACCGGGAACTACACCTCCGGCAGCCAGTACCAAAAGAACCTCGCGGAGCTCCTCGCCGCGCTCCCCGCGGCGGCCGCGGGCAACGGCTGGTTCTACAACGGCACGGCGGGGGCGGGCGCGGACCAGGTTTACGGCCTCATCATGTGCTTCGCCGACCGCAACGAGACGCAGTGCCGCGACTGCCTGACCCGCGCGCCCGCCGGGGTCGCGGCGGTGTGCCCCGGCAGCCGCAGCGTCAGCGCGGCGTACGACGCGTGCGTGCTCCGGTACTCCGACGAGCCGTTCTTCGGCGCGGCTGACCCCGCCGTCGCGTTCTTCGTGTTCCAGAACACCGGTGCCGAGGTGGATGACCCGGAAAGCCTTGACGTCGTAAGGGAGCACCTGATCGGGGCGCTCGCCACGGCGGCTGCCGAGTCGCCGCTAAGACTCGCGAATGGGAGCGCACCGTGCGCTGGGTCGGAGGAGGATATGTACGGTTTGGCGCAGTGTACGAGGGACCTGACGTCGGAGGAGTGCGCGTGGTGCCTGAACACGTACGTCGAGAGACTGGGGGAGGTGTTCGGGGATTGCACCGGTGGCGCGACCAAGGGGTACAGCTGCTACGTCAGGTACAGCCTTGGCGCCTTCGACATCACCCTGCCACCATCGCCATCACCATCGCCGCCAACACCATCGACGCCGTCGCCGCCAGCATCACCACCATCAGCTCCGCCATCGCCACCCACGGCGTCGCCGCCAACGTCACCTCCTCCATCGCCACCAACGGCGTCGCCGCCAACATCACCACCATCAGCTCCGCCATCGCCACCCACGGCGTCGCCGCCAACATCACCTCCTCCATCGCCACCAACGGCGTCACCGCCATCACCTCCGCCATCGCCACCGACGGCGTCACCGCCAACATCACCTCCTCCGTCGGAGCCATTGTCGCCGCCACCATCAACTCCGCCATCGCCCTGCCCCGGCTCCTGAATAATGTCCTTGAAAAGATAAGTCAATTTGTACGTTTAAGACCCTGAAATAAACGATGCAATTCTGTTGATGTTCAAGGCGAGCATCGCCGGAGGAAATTACTGTACTGTGCCGTCGATCCACCTCGTCCTGCACTCCTGCTCAATTGAAGTTTTATCGATCCATCGAGGTTTTCGCAGCATGGCCAGCTGTGCGTACGTGACAATAAGCTTCCTTTTTCCTTTTTCTTTTTTCCTTTTTGGCGTCGAATACCCCTTCTTAAAATGAAACAGGGAAACATTGCGAGCAGAGCGTTTACAATGTAAAGCTAGAGATCGATTGCATCCTAACATGAAGGTGAAATAAACTGCGGCGAGTCCTCTAATATCATCCCCCGTCTTCCATTGAGACGACGATTGAGCAAGCAGTAAGTCAGTGACAAAGGACTTCGGCCTTCTGGTACTGCATCATGTGACACCCCCAAAATTTCAACTATTTTCAAATATTAAAATTTTGAAATTTAAATGCATTTCATAATTTAGATTAAAACGAATTTTTTTTTATAAATTGCTAAGTTGCATCATATCATCTCATGTTAATGCATATCATTTAAATAATTATTGAGTGAATAAAAAATTAATCAAGAATTTTAGAAAAAAGATAAAAGGAAGAGAAAAAAAAAGAAACAAAAGAAAACCTCACTGGGCCTTTTCCCTCTTCCCTCTTCTCCCCTTCCTTCCCCGCCGGCCCACCCTCTCCCTCCCCGTGCGGCCCAGCCCACCAGG
>BCLG01001982.1:21853-38351 GCA_001602295.1 Zoysia matrella
GACGACTCCGTGCCGAGCTCCTCAGCGCTGCGCCGCCCCCGCCCGACCACTTCTCGTCGAGCTTCGCCGCCCGGAGCGCTTCCCCGACCTTGCTGAACCTCGCTGCCAAAACCTCGCCGACGAGAACCACCGTGCGGCCACCCCGACCTCTCCCGACCCCACCAAGGTGAGCCCCTCGTCCCCCTCGTCGTTTTGAGCTACTTCTCGAGGGCGCCGGCTGGACGACCGAGCCTCGGTCGTCCGATTCAAATCGGACGGATCACATTAAACTCCACCTCGTTTTAAATTCTGACCGCCCGATCTAAATCCAAGCGCCCACAGTGTGCCACGTAGCCAAATAATCTCATCCATCCGATCCAAATCCGACACCCCACATCGATCCACGTCACCCGAATAATAAGATCCGTTCAATTTAAAATCAACGGCCTAGATTAATTCTCGAATTAGAAATAAAAATAAATTAGATTTCTTATTGCATCAGCATGACATTAGCAGCATACCCGATTAATTAAAATTAATTAGATATTAGATTAATTAATTTTAGATTAACCAATAATTATATAATTAATAATATTATCAATCTAGAAAATAATTATAATAATTATTTAATAATTTATTTAATAATAATTAATTATAATAGTTATTTAATAATTTATTTAATAATAATTAATTATAATAGTTATTTAATAATTAATTATATTAATTATTTAATAATTAATTATGACACTTTTATAGAAAAGCTCATACACTTAATTTTAATTATAAATTAGTCCCTGTCAAGTGACAATTTTACATTTTAACCCTTAAACTTTTTGGTAATTACATTTTAATCCTCCAATAATTTTGTTCTGTTTTGTTGCATTTGATTGATTGTTGTGTTCTCGTGCGTTAGGCGACTTCGTCCCGGAGCTGCAGTTCGTCGAAGGCTTTCAACAGCAAGAGTTCGAGACCGTCGATTTTTACTCCCAAGAGCAGCAAGACAAGTGTTCTTGATCATCTTGTGCCTAATTTTTAAAATATCTATCTTGTAGTTGCATGCTTGTGCTAAATTGACTGCGTACCTATTAATAGCAATATCTAAATTTCCACATTATGCCTTGTCGCCTTAGTTTACTTTACTGTCAGGTAGATCACATGCTTAGATTGCTACTGTCGGGTTAGGTATATTTAAATAGATCATTATACATGCTTCACGAGGATTAATGGGAGATTAATATCAATTTGAATAGTGATGATTTGGACGATATGGTTGATGTAGGATTGTGTGCATGGTTACTGGCACTGTTCTTTGATAAGTTACCTTACCAAATCTAAGGACCGGTTCGTGAAGCGATCACCCATGTGTTCCGTACAGGCACGATGCTAAGAATAGGCGCGGTCTAGCGTAGTAAGTGATGAAAACCAGTTCTGTGCGTGCCAAACGGTGGAGCGGGAAAAGCGGATTACATCTGGATCTGCCTAGAGAGAGATGTGTGGGGAAGGGAGGGTTACTCCCGGGAACCATTCGGCATAAGAGAGGGCCTCTCGGGTTTCGGTTAGTGCCTGACGGGTGAAACCTTAGTGGGCACGTACAAGCTGACGGAAGTCATGGAAAAGCCTTGTAGTGATCTCTTAACCCTCACACCAAAGAAAGTATGCGAGTGCGACGGCACAGGCATAATAGAGATCCTTTTTAGTCACCTGGCAACAGAGGATGAAATCACTACTCGTGAAAAAATTTGTGCAACCTTTGCAGAGTGTAAAACTGTTATGACAGCCGTGCTTACGGTCACAAGCATTGCATGGACCCTCACATGATTAGCGGAAATTAGTATTGGTATTGGTTTGGATCGGTGAATCACAGCGGGAGACTGTGATTTGGTTTTGTTACTTATGCTACTGTCTATAAGTGCGATATCTTTCACTTAGTAAATAGATGCTTAATAGGAAATGTGTGTCTCTAATATGTGCTTTTATGCAATTAAAACCTATATTGCCTGTTTTTTGATAATTGCTACATGCCATATGCTTTCCACACTTGCTGAGTACATCTTGTACTCAACTTTGCCTTTATAATTGCTGCTCAGTAGAGGGAGAACCTTGGAAAAATATTGAAGACCCTGGAGCCGACATCTAGGCGAGCTATTCGGTCAACTGCCTGTGGAGCCTCAGAAGCTTTTGTTTCGTTTTCGCTGTTTGGTTTGTAATTTAATAAGACTTTTAGTCTATTTTTGTAATAGTTAGTTATTCGAGACATTGTTTTAATTACCATTAATGAAGTCACTTTATGTATGAAATTTGTTTCTAGGCATACATAAAAAATCATTCGGTTTTAGCTATAAAATCGAGTGTGACAATCCAAAATTCAGAACTGCGGTTTGCAAGAAACAATGATTGACGAGTCAGAATCGATGTCTTCCATTGAAGTTGCTTGACTCGTCCCTCAAGCACTCAACCATTCATTTATTTCTCAATCTCTAACGCATCTTCAATTTCCAAAATATCAAACTGTGTAACTGCTCTGCATATGCATTTGAGTTCAAAGGCGACCCTCCACAGATGTGCCTGACTATAAGCAACTGAAAAATAGTTCAGTACATGAAACTAGATGTTGATCGTCCATTGCTGCCTCCACCACAAATTTTCCATCAATACGAATTTCATGGTGGGATACCTGTTTGCCTCCTTTTCTTTCTGACTTTGCATATGAGGAGAAAATGCAGCATAAGTTCAAATAATCCAGAATCAAGCGGCAGTTTGTACTGCCTAAAAGGGAAGGATTGAAAAAAAAAAAAAAGAGACTCCAGTCTAGACTTAAAAAAAAAAACGAAAGCAAGAAGGGGAAGCCTGAAGCCTTCCAACTTGCAAAAAAAACCACATACGAAAGAGTCTCGACGGTATCTGTTTGCTTATGACTTCAAGCACAAATTTCGTCGCAAAGATGGTAGACATTACTAGAAGGAAAGGTCCTCAATCCGAAGTTAAAATTGGCCGGTCTGTTGACAGTGGTTCAAGTAAAAGTTTGGCTGCTGTTCCAACCGAAAATTTTGAATCATGTTGTAGACTCCAGGTCAACTCTGCATATCTGATCGTGGACGAAGTCAGCATCGGATTCGTCAGACGCGGCAGGAAAGACCTCGTCGGGAACCTTCAACACTAAGAAACATTTGACATTTTGTCCAAACCCCACAATTTTCATCTGCTAGACTGCTGCTTCACACATATTCGGAGAAAAGAGTGAAATGCTACTGGTCTTTAAACCTTTTGTGAATTCTCGTCTAAGCCCACAAACTTTTAAAATGATCATCCAATTCTAGGAAAAATTTAGTACGAATAATCACCTCTTATCCGCTGACCATAATAAAGGAGATTATGTTTGACATGATAAGTCTAACGTGGAAAAAAGAATTATTAGCTAGACAATCAAAGTAAATTTAACTGTAAATTGTTGAATTGTTTATTCTTAGACTACAGTAAAGATATAAATCCAACTAATTAAACCATGCACGTTGTTGCTAAACTGTTTTCACTTCTGAAAGATTGATCAGCAGGCAATCGCTTCCTTCATTATATGTTACTCCCTCCATCCCAAAATATCCTAAAATAGGCGTCGTTTTGGATTTTCAAACATCTCTTTTTGATCATTCATTTTATTCAAAAATTTTGTGAAAAAATATTTATTTTTATTATGAAATGACTCATTATTAAAAGTACTTTAAACTTAACTTGTTAATTTTTGTATTTTTGTAATTTTTTTAAATAAGACGAATGATCAAACGACGATTTTAAAAAATAAAAAATGTCACTGAGACAGAGGGAGTACCTCTGACTCGCCATGGTGAACCTAATTGCTTTTGATTAAGGGGTGTCGACCCGAGGTGACCTATTTAAATTGATCATAGATGCACAAGATCATGGAATTCAATGAGAATGCCCAAATAGTTTAAGGATCCACCGTCCATTTCTCTCATGAGAAAAATATTACTGTATTAGCTTAATCATGAAGCTTTCTAAACTACTCTTATGAAAAAAATATTACATTTATAAAACCATCTATCAGAAGTAAAAATTTGGCTGCTATTCCAGCTGAGAAAGTTGAATCATGTAGTAGGAGATTCCAGCTCAACTCTGCAGATCTGATAGTGGACGAAGTCAGCATCGGATTCGTCAGACGCGGCAAGACAGTCCTCGTCGGGAACTTTCAACACAAAGAGACATTTGACATGGTCCAAACCCCCACAGTGTTCATCTGCTAGACTGCTGCTTCACACATCTTTTCCATGTTAGATTCACCATTGTGAACCTACTCGCTTTTGATTAAGGGGTATGGACCCCAGGTGACCTATTTAAATTGATCATAGATTTACAAGTTCATGGACTTAGGTGAGAATGCACAAATAGTTTAAGGACTTACCATGCATTTCACTGAGGAGAAAAGTATTATTAGCTTAGTCTTGTTTGTTTCACTGTAGAGTTTTGGATTCTATTTCTGTTAGTGCTAGTGCAAATAAACAACACAAATTTTACCTTAGATTCCACTAGCTGAACCTCCTAAAATTCAAAATCTCAAATACTCTCTCCCAATTTTTGCTAGATATTGTCTTACATCACAAACAATCGCTAGCCCATATCCTCATAATTTACTTGTTATTTGTTTTAGCTTTTTATCATAGATTTCCACAGTGTAGCTTTTTCTAAAATCACATAGATTCTTACAATCTGTAGTGAAAACAAACGGCCCTCTCCATTGTGTAACTTCTCCTCTCATTTGCACAGTGTAGCTTTATCTGATGATTTGCAAATGATGACAAAAGAAAATTAAATCATTGGTCTACAGTGGCAAATGAAAGCAGCAGCTCGGTAGAATGGCAAATGGGCACCGGCTATCCTAGAGGGTGGCAAAATGTTAATTAACCCATGTTTAGATTTCATCTAGTATTAAATTCTTTTCTTGCTTTGAACTTTGAAGCTACTCTGATCTGACCTGCTGATCTGCAAGTCACAGGCTGACAGATGGCAAGTCTTCTTAGAACTAAAATTCGCAGCTGCCGGCAGCACAATGTGGAAAGAGCAAGAACACAAATGGTAGTACTATAAGACAGAGAAACAACAGAGCAGCCGAGTAGAAGGAAAGAGGGAGACGAAGAACAGCCATAAAAGAAGTCACTGGCCGTCGCTCGTCGGCCATGGCTTCCCGTCTTCTCGTCTCCTTCACCGTCTTCTCTGTCATCGCATCGCTCTGCCTGAACGCAGCTGGTCAAGACGATAAGATCCTGAAGCCGTTTGGTCCATCGTGCTCGAGGACGGAGAACTACACCGACGGAAGCCAGTACAAGAAGAATCTGGATCAGCTCCTCGCCGCGCTCCCCGCGGCGGCCGGCGACAACGGCTGGTTCTACAATGGCAGCGCCGGCGAGGGCGCCGACCAGGTGTTCGGCCTCATCATGTGCTTCGCGGACCGCAACGCGACGCAGTGCAAGGAGTGCCTCGCCGGTGCGCCCGCCGGGATCACGGCGGTGTGCCCAGGCAGCCGGAACGTGAGCGCGGCGTACGACGCGTGCGTGCTCCGGTACTCGGACGCGTCCTTCTTCTCCGTGGCCATCCCCAACAAGGCGTTCTACGTGAAAGTGTCCCAGGCCGGCGGCGCTTTAGACCAGGCCAGACTGGACGAAGCGCGGTCGAGCCTGATGAATCACCTCGCCAAGACGGCGGTCGACTCGCCGCTACTCCTCGCGAACGGGAGCGCGCCGTTCGCCGGCCCGTCTGAGATGTACGGTCTCGCGCAGTGCACGAGGGATCTGACGGCTGGCCAGTGCACCTGGTGCCTCACCTCGTACATCGGCCAGCTGCGGGAGAATTTCCCCGACAACATCGGCGGCTCGATCAAGGGGTACAGCTGCTACGTCAGGTACAATATTGGCCCCTTTGACATCACTCTACCGCCGCTGTCACCGCCACGGCAGCCCGCTTCTCGGTCAGATTCCAGAGGATTAGTGCTTGGCTTGTCCGCCGCCGGTTCTGCGACGTTCTTGGTCCTTCTGGGCTTGTCAATCTGGTTCCGCTTGCGCCGGCGACGACAAAATCGCGCCCAGCAAACGATGGAGCGGGAGCGGGAAGAGGGCGGCAGCTTCGACGACGAATCAGAGCTGGACGACGACTTCGAGAAAGGGACCGGGCCAAAACGGTTCCGCTATGGCGAGCTCGCCATTGCAACGGACAATTTCTCGGACAAGAACAAGCTTGGCGAAGGCGGCTTCGGGTCAGTGTATAGGGGATTCCTCAAGGAGATGAGCCTCGCGGTGGCCATCAAGAGGGTGTCCAAGGGCTCGAGACAGGGGAGGAAGGAATACGCCTCGGAGGTGAGGATCATCAGCCGGCTCCGGCACCGGAACCTGGTGCAGCTCATCGGCTGGTGCCACGGAGGCGGCGAGCTACTCCTCGTCTACGAGTTGATGCCCAACGGCAGCCTCGACACCCACCTCTACAGCGCCAGGAGCGACGCGCTGCCGTGGTCGCGCCGGCACGAGATCGTGCTGGGGCTGGGCTCGGCCCTGCTCTACCTGCACCAGGAGTGGGAGCAGTGCGCGGTGCACAGGGACATCAAGCCGAGCAACGTGATGCTGGACGCGGCCTTCAACGCCAAGCTCGGCGACTTTGGGCTCGCCAGGCTTGTCGACCACGGCCGGGGCTCGCACACCACGGTGATCGCCGGCACGATGGGGTACATAGACCCGGAGTGCATGACCACCGGCAGGGCGAACGTGGAGTCCGATGTCTTCAGCTTCGGGGTCGTCCTGCTGGAGATCGCCTGCGGCCGGCGGCCGATGGTGTCCACGGGGGATGACGTGATCCACCTTGTGCAATGGGTGTGGGAGTCATACGGCGGGGGAAACGTTCTTGACGCCGCCGATATGCGGCTGAATAGAGAGTTCGATGCCCTGGAGATGGAGATGGTGATGATCGTCGGACTTTGGTGCGCGCACCCTGACCGGAGCTTGAGGCCGTCCATCAGGCAGGCCGTCAATGTGCTGCGGTCTGAAGCGCCGCTGCCAAGCCTCCCTCCACGGATGCCGGTGGCAACCTACACGCCACCACCTGAAGCTTTTTACTACTGCACATCTTCTATTGCAACAGGCAGTAACAGCACCGGCACCGGCACCACCCACTCCAGTTCCAACGCGACAGACACATCGACCCTGTTGAAATGACAAAAGATGGAGCTTTTGCACCAGGCTAGCTAGTGTAGTATCAGATTGATTTTGAGAATAAATGTGCATCATGTAAATACAGCACAGAATAACACTAGTGGATGACACATAAGTGGGTGACATGTGGACCCGCATAACTACTACTAGTAGTAATACGCCATGTCACTTGCATGGGCCATGTAAGTGGGTGACGTGTGGACCCAAATGGTGTATCTTAAATTTTTAAAAACTAATAATGGCATGTATCAGAATAATCTATAGTGTTGTTGTTGTTGTTTATCGGTTGTTGTTGTTGTACACGAGTCTTAAAAAAAAGTTGATCACAGGCTCTTCATTCATACTAGTATATGGACAATATTTATGTTTCAACATTTACCGCGAAAAGCCAAACCACTTCACTTTTCCATGAGCATATGCCTATGTACCATACATCTTCAGGTTCCTTTATAAAAGGGATTATGTTCGACATGATAAATTTAGCGTAGATAAAAGGGTTATTGGTTACACAATCAAAGTAAATGTAATTGCAATTTTGATGAATTATTTCATTCCGAGAACACAGCAAAGATACAAATTCATCTAACCATGCACACTTTCACTTCTAAAAATTGATTAGCTTGCAATCGCTTCCTTCATTATAGCTGGTACCTTTTTCCCATGTTAGACTCACCATGGTGAACCTAATCGCTTTTGATTAAGGGTATGGACTCTAGGTGACCTATTTAAATTAATCATGTATTTAAAAGTTTATAGATCTAGATGAGAATGCACAAATAGTTTAAGTACCCAAGGTGCATTTCACTCAGTAGAAAAGTATTACTGTATTAGCTTAAACGTGTAGCTTTCTAAACCACTCTTATGAAAAAATATTATATTTATAAAACCAACTATCTAAACTCTTATTTAACTTCTCCCCTCCACTCCTCTGAATGAGTCTCCATGTTTAGATTTCATATAGTATTAAACTCTTTTCTTGTTCTGAACTTTGAAGCTGCTCTGATCTGCACCTGCTGATTTGCAAGTCACAAGCTGACAGATGGCAAATAAGAACTAAAAAACTCGCAGCAGCCGGCAGCACAATGTGGAAAGAGCAAGAACACAAATGGTAGAAGACAGAGAAACAAAGGAGGAGCCGAGTAGAAGGAAAAAGGGTGACGAAGAACAACCATAAAAGACGTCGCTGGCCGTCGCCCATCAGCCATGGCTTCCCGTCTTCTCGTCTCCTTCGCCTTCTTCTCTGTCATCGCATCGCTCTGCCTGAACGCAGCTGGTCAGGACGATAAGATCCTGAAGCCGTTTGAGCCACCGTGCTCGAGGACGGAGAACTACACCGACGGAAGCCAGTACAAGACGAACCTGGACCAGCTCCTCGCCGCGCTACCCGCGGCGGCCGGCGACAACGGCTGGTTCTACAATGGCAGCGCCGGCGAGGGCGCCGACCAGGTGTTCGGCCTCATCATGTGCTTCGCGGACCGCAACGCGACGCAGTGCAAGGAGTGCCTCGCCGGTGCGCCCGCCGGGATCACGGCGGTGTGCCCAGGCAGCCGGAACGTGAGCGCGGCGTACGACACGTGCGTGCTCCGGTACTCGGACACGTCCTTCTTCTCCGGGGCCGACCCCAGCACGGCGTTCTACGTGACAGTGTACGGCGGCGCCTTAGACCAGGCCAGACTGGACGAAGCGCGGTCGAGCCTGATGGAGAATTTCCCCGACAACAAAGGCGGCTCGATCAAGGGGTACAGCTGCTCCGTCAGGTACAATATTGGCCCCTTCGACATCACTCTGCCGCCGCCACCGCAGCCTGCTTCTAGGTCAACCTCCACAGGATTAGTGATTGGCTTGTCCGCCGCCGGTTCAGCGACGTTCTTGGCGCTGGGCTTGTCAATCTCGTTGCTCTTGCGCCGGCGACGACAAAATCGCGCACGGCAGGCGATTGAGGAGCAGGAGCTGGAAGAGGGCGGCTTCTTCGACGACGAACCAGGGATGGAAGACGAGTTCAAGAAAGGGTCCGGGCCAAAGCGGTTCCGCTACTGCGAGCTCGCCATTGCAACGGACAATTTCTCGGACAAGCACAAGCTTGGCGAAGGTGGCTTTGGGTCGGTGCACAGGGGATTCCTCAAGGAGATGGGCCTCGCGGTAGCCATCAAGAGGGTATCCAAGGGCTCGAAGCAAGGGGAGGAAGGAGTACGCCTCCTAGGTGACGATCATCAGCCGGCTCCGGCACCGGAACCTGGTGCAGCTCATCGGCTGGTGCCACGGCGGCGGCGAGCTGCTCCTAGTCTACGAGCTGATGCCCAACGGCAGCCTCGACAAGCACCTCTACAGCGCCAAGAGCGACACGCTGCCATGGCCACGGCGGCACGAGATCGTGCTGGGGCTGGGCTCGGCCCAGCTCTACCTGCACCAGGAGTGGGAGCAGTGCGTCGTGCACAGGGACATCAAGCCGAGCAACGTGATGCTGGACGCGGCATTCAACGCCAAGCTCGGCGACTTTGGGCTCGCCAGGCTGGTCGACCACGGCCGGGGCTCGCACACGACGGTGCTCGCCGGAACGATGGGGTACATAGATCCGGAGTGCATGACCATCGGCAGGGCGAACGCCTAGTCCGATGTCTTCAGCTTCGGGGTCGTCCTGCTGGAGATCGCCTGCGGCCGTCGGCCGATGGTGTCCACGGTGGATGACGTGATCCACATTGTGCACTGGGTGTGGGAGTCCTACGGCAAGGGAAACGTTCTTGACGCCGCCGATGTGCGGCTGAATGGAGAGTTCGACGCCCCGGAGATGGAGATGGTGATGATCGTCGGACTTTGGTGCGCGCACCCTGACCGGAGCTTGAGGCCGTCCATCAGGCAGGCCGTCAATGTGCTGCGGTCTGAAGCGCCGCTGCCAAGCCTTCCTCCACGGATGCCGGTGGCAACCTACACGCCACCGCCTGAAGCTCTTTACTGCAGATCTTCAGTTGCAACAGGTGGTAGCAGCGGCACCGGCACCACTGAGTCCAGCTCCAGCACGACAGACAAATCCACCTAGCTGAACTGACAAAAGGTCGGCGCTTTTGCACCAGGCTAGTGTAGCAGCGGATTGATTTTGCACAGAAACGAGAACAGACTCGCGTAAAAAAAAAATACAAAGAGTTAATTAGATTGATGTCATTATAAATTTCACGGTTTGAAAATCTGACATTATAGTTTCGAAAATGTGAGAGATGCCATTATAATTCTTAGAAATACCCACACGCAAGTGTCCGTATTTCCATATATACCAAAATACCTGTGTCTTCTTTCTTTACCCATGGCGGAGGCTGCCACCGGCCGCCTCCTCATTCCTCCGAACGACACCGTAGGCCGACGACGCGGCAGCCCTCACGGTCTCGTGCGCAGAGGCCGGGGATTTCGCGAAGGCGCAGTCCATTTGGGCGTAGGCCGTGCATCTCCTGCCCAGTACCGCCGCAGCGTGCCTCCTCCCAGCGTACGCGCGCCTCGGCAAGCCTTCTTCAACGAAGCCATTCCTCTACACAGGCAAGTCAAAGTCATTCACGAGCCTGGTGCGCGCGGATCACCTGAGCCACCTGGTGCGCGCGGATCACGCGGTCTTAGCTCTCCGTCCTCCACGTCGACGAGCTCGATCTGGGAGCTCACGCACGCCACGCCACGCCACCGTCGAAGCTCGTCCGCGTGGGTCGTGGCCATGGCGGCAGGGCAGAGCTTGCACACGCATTCTGAGTGCGTCCACGCGCGTCGCGGCAATGGTAGCGGGAGCTGAAGGCCTAAACTCGTCGAGGTGCCGCACCACCGGTCGGGATCGAGCTCGCCAGCAGGCGCCACGGCCGGCGCTGAGGCCGCGAAGGAGATCATGAAGCCGAAGAATCCGTTCAACGAGCGGTAACACGTGCCGGCGGCCTGGTCGCGCCGGCGTGCATCGTGCAGTGCGCAGACCACCGCGTACCTGCCGCCGCCGCTGGCCCCGACCACGCCGTGCTGGAGGAGGACGACGAGGAGAAGGGCCAGATTGCGGTGAAGGAGGGGGGCTGCGACAATGCCAGGCAGCCGGCTCTATGGTTGAGCTCGGGCAGCGAGGTGGGGAGCAGCTGCAGCGATCAGCGGCGGCGGCGAGGTGGCATTGGGCGGCCGGGCAGCCAGCTGGACAATAGGCGGGCGACGAGCAGCACGGCTCTCCTGCTTCGGCACCGCCGATGAGCTCGCGCGCATGGAGGACCGCGTGCTAGAAATGAGGAGGCGGCCGGAGGCGGCCTCTGCCATGGGTAAAGAAAGAAGACAGGGGTATTTTAGTACATATGAAAATACGAACTCATGCACCTGCATGCGATCAAAACCGTATAAAATAGCATATTTCCAAGTTTCTAAGAATTATAATGACATCCTTCACATTTTCAAAATTATAATGATAGATCTCCAAACCGTGAAATTTATAATGGCACCAATCCAATTAACCCAAATACAAAAATCAACATTGGAGGCAGCATTTTTTACCATTTCATTATTCTTATTATTATTGTCCAATGACATACGAGCCTCAGAAAAGTTGATCATAGGCTCTTCATTCATAGTAGTATATGAACAAGCTTTCTGTTTCAACATTTTTACAGCAAAAAGCCAAACGACTTCACTTTTCGCTGAACGTATGCCTACCATACATCTTCGGGTTCCTTTGCCTTTCTCCACAGGATCGCGGTACAGGGAAAGTACAATGTCGGTCCTCCATAAACTGCACAAGGTATCAAGCAGCCGTAGCAACTGGAGTCTCAGGGTGGGCACCCCATTCGGTCCATGATCCATCATATACTGCTACATCAGTTTTGTTAAGGCGATGAAGACCCTACAATGAAAGCATGGGTTATAGCAGAACCATTCACCATTTGGAAAGCGAATCTTAAGAGCTCAAGTCTAATCTTACCAAGGCTAATATGCATGCTGTCACACCAGTGCCACAAGAGGTCACTAGGGGTTGATCAAGTGATATTCCTGGCAGCAGATCAAAATAAAGTAAAAAAAATACTGACAGCTACATCAAATTTGATTTTTGGAATTTTTTTTTTGCAGGTCTACATGAGGTACCATAAAAAAAGGATATTTCAAAACCTTATAAAAAATTATTCATGTAAAGGATGAGACAATTTCAACAAATCCAACAGAAATAATACCATACAGACAGCAAATACGATCACATTTGTCTCGTTTGAATGATGTCAAGGGTTTAGTAACTACAAGTGATTTTTTTTATATGGAAACCTTTTAGCGATCCACTATTTATGAGTTGACGAAATTTCCTGGTATACTGACTGAAGTCCAATACAATAAAGTATGGGGTGGATTGGATGCTACGTTTTCATTTAACATATGGGTTTCGGTATTTGCGACGTATAGCTTTAGTAAACAGGAGCTCTGGAGCTCACATCCAGTTAAGATAATGCCTCAACCTACTGGAAGCCATCGTCAAGAAAGGATAAAGTACTTGCAACTTATATGGACCAAATAATTTTACCTTCTTGCTCAAATCGCTTATGGAGCTCATCCCGAGGCAATAGCTTTTGTGAACCATCAAGAACCTGCGGGAAGTCAAGAATCAGCAACACAGAATAATATTTGCAGAGATAAAGAAAGACATTAATCCAAGTTTTAGTGTGACATCGTATAACCAAACTACAATACAAGCACTGACCATCCAATTCTCCTTTGTAACAAGGTTAACAAAGTATCACAGTAGCCTCCAGCTCCATTGGTGCATCTACCAACAATATCATAATATATCTAGTGTACCATGCAATAGAGCCATACAACTTGCCGGCCATTAATGTTTCTACTAGTAAATAACACACATGTACACCTCGTCATCAATTCAAACAAAGGCTGATGAAAAAATTTGTGAACAAATGACATGGCAATATGTGCAGAATACAAAAAAATTATAGACTGAAAGTTGATCTCCAGATGAGAAGTCTAGTCAAGAAGTGCCTATTACTATCAATCGTCAAGACTGAAAAATGCATCAATAAGAAGGAAGATGAAATTATCGAAGGTATGCAAAAGTAGCAATTTTCCACCTGAGAAAAAGGTACACATTTACTCCCAGGGACATGCCCACTTCTTATTCCCTTGCGCGGCTCAGGAACTGCACCATCAAACCTGATGTGGATATTTTAAATCACCCAGATTAAGAACGAAGCCTAAAACTGTTGAACATAAAGCACAAGAGGCAAAGGTACAAAAGTTGAACGTCCAGAAAGTTAATGTGCTAGTGCTGCACATGCTATATTTTTTGAAGCAGAATTAAGATAATGGAATGCAAAAGTTGAAATAAGTTATTAGCAAACCAAATGGTCCAGATACTAAACACTATGGAGTTTATGTGAATAACTGCACTGAATACCCACTTCGGCCATTGTATGCAGTTCATATGCAGCCTGTGCAGTATGGAAGTAGTTTGTTACTAGTACAGGAATCTCTACAGATTTCCAACTATAGCTCCAAAAAGGTGCTTTCAAGTAGCTACTAGTCAGTAGTCACAATAAAAGCAGTGCCTTCAGAAACCACAACACATAGCTGGGCCTAAAGGATAAAGGCGAAGGCTTTGTATACTGCCTGCATGCCTGTGATACACTAAAACAATTTTAATGAAATTAAACATAAACATACCTAGGTTTCGATCGTGCATCAATAAGTTGATGTGTCTTCATAGCGATGTTCTCTTTCACCTGAACAAAATATCTATTAGTTGCTTCAAAATATGCAGAAATATTTAGCAAAATGAAGCTTTAGGCCCTAAACATCCCAACCTGATCAAGACTCCAAATAAGATGACGCTGCAGGTTTGCTTCAAATGTAGGACTGACCTAATAAAGAAGTAAATGTGTAAACAGAAGTTATGGCAAACTGAAAGTTGAAGTTAAACACCAGCTATAACAGTTGATAATGATATATGGTACTGAATGCAGAGTTTAGTATCTCCACAGCAGCACTAAGGCTGTTGATGTTGATTTCTAATATGGTACTGCTAAAAGAAATGGGGAAAAGGATGGCTCCAAAAAAATTACTGATTGCCCCTGGTAAACTTTTTCAATTGCTTCGCAAGCAGCACTGGCCTTTACTATGGCATCACTGGAGGCACTTGATTCAACATCAAACCCAGCTGCACGCCACTGGGGCAACCCTCCATCTAATACCCAAACTTTATCATGTCCAAAAACACGGAACATCCTGTTGTCAAAGTAACAAGTAATGAACATTTGTGATAAGTATCAGATCAGAAGTACAGATGATGATTTTGCTAAAGTGATAACAAAGAGAACTTAGTAGTCTCAAGAAAATCTTATTAAAAATGAAAAAAAATATTGGCATCTTGTTTTGGCTCCAACCCAGAATTTTTTACATAGTTCTGTGAAGAAACAAAAGCTTACCACCAAACACGAGCAGCGCTAAATAGTCCCTTTCCATCATAAACTACTATGCCATCTTTATTGTAGATGCCAAGAGCAGATACAGCAGCTGAAAATGCCTTTTCAGATGGCAGCATGTGTGGTAACTGAACCCAACATAAAAAAATGATCTCAAATCTAAAATCTGGTTATTAAAAAAAATTAGAAAAAACAATTGGATTGGATGGTATCTCTTAAAATTAATTCATGAATAGAAGGAAAAAAAAAGGCAAGTGTCATTTTTGGCAAGTTACACTCCAGCAGTGTCACCTCAACAAAATGGACATTTCTATGTTGATAAATAAAATGATAGTTCTAAGGACCAAGACAAAGGTTTTGTGGACTTCTGTCCAATTTCTCTTCTTATAACAATACATGTGCTGATCTATACCATCATTACAACGATTAATCCAGATGAAATCCAGCATATTATCTATCCCAAATTTCCAAGCTCACTCAGGATGAGTTCTGAGAACAGATTGACAGTAAATTGTACAAGCAACATATCTGAACTTACACTGGATGTTTTGTCGGATATTCCATCAACATCAAAGAACAAAGCACCAGGAATATGAGCCACCTGGAAACAAAACAGAAGCAATTTTTCAAGCATGAAACTTCTACGACCATGATCTTGATGTTTCACAAAATGCATCAGGTTAAGCATGCCTCAAATAATGGGGCCCTGCTATATCGAGATAGAAATGCCTACGAATAATATAGTTTCAGTGGCGAATGCCAAACTCATAAAATAAGCTAATCAAGAATCGAGTGAATGTATAAGGAACAAATAATTCAGAATTCAGATGTGAAATGTTAGGAAACAAACGAATTACTCCAGTGGCAATTCACAAAATTCGAAACCTCAAAAGCACAAAGAATCGCTACCTGGTACTCTTGAAGTGGATTCCTTTGTTCTGCAGGCATATACCAAGAGGCATCAAGTACCTGCACAGAAATGTGTGAATAAGGACAATAAATTTGACAGAAAGAGGAATATTAGTGACGACCATATCCGTACTTGTGAATCCTGCTTCTAGTGATTATATCTCAAAAGGTCAACAACAAAGAAAATGACACAATGTCCTTGAAGCAAAGTTTACATGATAATGTGAATGCAACGTGATTGTAATTTCTGGATACCAAATAACGAGTGAAAGGTCTCCATCCTGCTTGAACTAGTATAAGAAGCACAACTACGTATCTTGTAATTAAGGGTGCCTATATTGGACAGCTTCAGTTTATGTCCTACAAAACGACCTCAAAAGCCTCTCCCTTGCCTAAGCTGGTGATTCACACAGCTAGCATTACTTACATAGCAACATCAGCACCTAAAGTTCTAAACTTGACTTCTTAAAGGGCCGAAAAATCTCCAGTTCAACTTACAAGATTTTAAAAGCTTAACAGTTGCAATTAATCAGCACAGCACTTAGCCCCACACCTTCACGTCGGGGTCCCTAAGGTTGGCGTGCAGCCACTCGGCTGATACCACGGGCTCGGTCCTTGGCAGCGTGTGGACGCTAGCGGCGTCCGACATCGCCGACGACGAAGTGGCGTTGCATCGCGCCGCGATCCCGAACGCGCCCGTCAGCGGCAGCGGCGAAGACGACGAGGCCCTGCACCCGAACCCGGCGTCCGCCAAGGCGCGCGCCGGCCATCCGACCCGACTCTGCACGGCGCAGAAACACCCGGACCCGTCAGACAGGGGAGGATGGTGTTCGCGGCGAAGCGGTGGGATGTACGACCGCTAGGAGCGTAGCGACGAGGAGAAGGGGCAGAAGGGGTTCCTTGGGGAGGGAGCGCGTGAGGAGGCTGTGGGGCCGGAGCGCGGCCGCGGCGGCGGCGCGGGAGAGGAGGGACGCCGCCATGGGTAGGGTT
>BCLG01001982.1:43648-68871 GCA_001602295.1 Zoysia matrella
GTCGACGTACTAGCATCGTGCCACGTCGCGCAGCCCCACCCCCGTCACCACGCCGCCCTCGCCTCTGCCCCCGCGCTGCCCCGACCCCGGCACGGCCCCTACCCCGACACGACCGCTCCTGCCTCGCCGCCTTCGCCCTGCCCGCGCCGCCGCCCCTGGCGCAACCACATCCACCCACCCCACGACGCGACGAGCGCAGGCGACAGCCACGCCCATCCCACCAGCACCAAAAACTACCTTTTCATTTTGTAATATTGCTCTCATTCATATAGATCATCTTATTATTTAAAATATAGATAAATTTCACTTGGTTTATTTGTTTGTTTATCTTGGCAAAATAGTGACATATTGTTATTTGATTCAGAGACAACAGGTCACAACTTTGCCATGATGAACTCAACATTTGATACATAAAGCAAGTAATATAAAGAAATTTCCGTAGGAGATTTGAAGCAATTGTATGGTATAATAATGAGTCTGCTCGGTGGTTCATGAGACCGACGACTGCAAACTCACATGATTTTACAAATGGTTTTATATTTTTGTATGTAATAATTATAATTCAACCATTTGGATTTCCACTTCAAGAACTTCTATTATACGCTAATTAATGGACCAGACTATTGCGCTAAAGAATTTGAACTCCTAAAATTGCAATTTCTCATCAAATAGGTCTTATATATTGATTTTAGTTTTAATCATTCCAAATTGATGATTTTTCATGCCTCAAATGTTTTATGAGCTGAAGAGATATAGTTCAAAGTCCCAACATCCATACCATGTGGCTGGGATTGATAGCGACCCTATGCATTGCATGTTTAGGTCTATGATCTTCTACCAACAAATAACTACGGAGTAACATTGTACTTTTGAGTATTGATAGCCTATATGGTTGAAAGAATATAACCTTCATTTGCCATGCTCTAACCAAAATAATACAACAAGAAGGGGACCATTAAACATGTATAACAAAAAGAAAAGCACGACAACACCGCGCTGTGTTTCTGATCTTAATATAATAAACGCCATACATTTCCTCGCAAGTTAGTTAGCCACGTCGCTCGACCACCGTCGGAACTCCCTAGATGATTAAAAGTACGAAAGTTGGCCATGTTCCTTGGCTCGTCATTGCGCCACGTCGCCGCTCGAACTCCCCCGCCACCGTTCTCACGCCCCACGCTGGCAGCCGACGCCACTCGTCCCTCCCCGCACCTCCCCGGCTGCCGCGCGCCTCGTGCAGCTCCTGCTCCGCCTTCCCCGCGTCGCGAGCCTCAGGTCGCCGGCCGCTGTCCCGACGGGCTCTCCGCCGCCGCAGTCGCGACCTTCGCCACGCGGGGGACGCTCGCGCCGCAGCTTCCGTCCCCAGCCGCGATGTGCGCAACGCCGAATCCTTTCCGGCCGCCGCTCCTCCCTCTCGTTCCCACCCCCCACCCCTGGTGCTGGCCCATGGCCCCCGCACCCCGCTGGCTAGCCGGAGTGCCAATTGGAAGAGAGAGAGATGGACAGAGATGGGGGGCGCCTGCTCCAGATTCTCCCCTTCATTTCTCCGGCCGCTAGTCGCCTCATGCTGCTTGAGACTGCGCCTTGCTGCTGATTCCATTCCTCTTTGTGACGCTGATTTTTTTATTTAGTTGTGTTGTGCTGTTGAACTAGCTTATGCAAGGAAGCTTCTCCCCCCGGGTCGCATAGGGCACAGCTGCAATGGATATCTCGTCATCCCCTTCTGGCTATTGGCAGAGTGATTTTTCTTTTTCATTTTCCATAGATCATGCCAGGGCGAAGGCTTTGCATTTAGAGCTCTTTCACTATTTAAAGATAAACCCTCTGTTGTTCAAGGCAATCTAGGATAGAATTTTGAGCAGAGCTCCCCTGGAGTAATGCATCTGCTACTAAGATGTCTTGACAGCTGGATGTGGTGCACTTCAAAATTCTATATGTACGTTCCCATTCCCTCCTCTGTCTGCTCACCTTCTTCTGCTCAACAGATGCTTGATGAAATGCCTAAGAGGAGCTTGCTTCCGAATACCATACATAAAATTTTCTATAGGTAGGATCGAATATCTCTCCACCAACATCCTATATTAGTCATTACTGCCTCAGCTTTGTAGGCACTTTTTTGGAGCAAAGCAATCAACAGAGTTAAAACTGGAAAGGTGAAAAGTTGAACATACCAATGATAACAGGGGGATACGTGTGCGGTTTGCATAATGAAATAATAGTGCACCATTGGTAATTATTTCAAGACTCAGACCTCCCCGCATGGATATACAAACATATCCTGTTATATTATAACAGAGTTAAAAAAACAAACACTTCATGCCTATGGTTGTTATAGTGCATCTTTACTGTTTATAAGTAAGTTTCCTAGAAATATTGCATCAACCTTTTGATAGTTTTTTGTATTGATAGGTATTTATTACTAAACTACCACCCTATATTCCTTATTGAAATTATTGTTAATGTTAGTTTTATACTACATTCAAGTTAGTCAAAAGTTCTTCAGTACTCAAATGTGACAGTTGTTTTTTTTTTGAAATGACTTTTCTAACCAAGTCAGCAAAAGCTGCTCAGAAGAAAGATATTTCCCAAGCTGCAGTTTTAGTTGCTTTTGATAAGGATACTGAACGTCAGCCAGAAAAAGAAAGGAAGAATGATGCTTCTCACCGCCGCATGCAGTTTGATAATGCGCATAAGGTGAAGAAAGCAAAAAAATAAAAATAAAAAAAAAATGTGCAGTTGTCAACAGATCAGAAGCTCGAAACAGGGTTGAACTGTTTAGCAATCTCAGTGTGTGCATGGCACACAGCTTCCTAATCTTGAGTCGAAGTGTTTTCAACTCGATCCAATGCATCCTTCTGTGTATAAGGTAATTATCATGCATTTGACCTACCCAAACATTCTTCTGTACCATAGAAATATCTTATTCCAAATCTCAAGTGCATTTAAATTGTAAAATTCCATTTTTGAATAAAGATGCAAGTTGTTCAAGTTTGAAAATGTGGAACCAAGCTCAAAAGAAAATCAAATGAGTTTTCAATCTAAATTTCAAATTTAATTTAAGCTTAAAAAAATGCGAGTTCTAAAATTTTCAAAGAAATGTTGCGATTAAAAAAATCTCATTTGAAAGGTTTTGTGAAGACTGAATTTTAGAAAATTTTGTAAAATTCTATTCAAAAAGTCAAAAGGCCCAAATGAAACTCCTTGTATTGGTTCCTGCTTTCTAAAATTTATAGAATAAAATTTATTTTAATTTTGAACTTGGGCAAAAATAAAAGTTGTTTCTCTTGAAAAGTTTCAAAAATTTATTTTGCTCCAAAAAAAAGGAAACAAATGAATGCAAACTAAAATTTCAAAAATTGTGTTCAAATGCAAAATTTTAAATGAAGGATCAAAACTTTTCAGAGAAAATATGTGAAATAAAATTTTTATTTGAAAGGCCTTATCAAGATTTGAATTTGAAATTTAAAGGGTCCAAATAAATGTTTCTTTCCAAACGGTTGACTTTCTTCCTGAATTTATAAAACTTTATCTATTTCGAATTTTAACATGACCCCAAAAGCAAAGTTGTTCATTTTAAAGATATGAACATGTCTGCAAAATTTCATAAGAAGTTGAGCTCGGGAAGTACATGTTTCAAGGCAACAACAGTGCAGCATTTTGGATTGGCAGAAAATAATCAGAAAAAGGAAAAATGGCTGGGGCCCACAGGTCATAGGCAGCACCGCCTTTCTTCTTCAAGGCACAGCCAGCTCACGTAGCTGCAGCTTGCGTGCGGGAGCCACACAGCTGGCTGCCTACCTGCCTGGCTGCCGCTTGCCGCTCTGTGGCTGTCGGCCCCGCGCAGGGTAAGCTGGAGCTGCCGCTCGCCGCTGTCATTTTTCTCTCTCACTCTATCTCCTCCGCCGGTCACCATTGTCACTCGAGCGCCGCCGTGAAGAACCCAATCCAAGTCACCCCAGGTCTCCTCCTTCGCTGAACAGCAGCACCATCGCCTCCTCGAGCTCCCCACAAGCTGGCATCCACCATATTTCAACCGAGCCGCTCCGATTTTGCGTTTTCCACAATTTCCGGATTTCTGGAACCGCCGGCCAAATCTTCAAAATCCGGCGTATCTCAGTTGGTAATTCTTCGATCCCTTCCCAGTTCGCGTGAGTAAACTCCCCATGGTTTCGGTGAAGCACGAGTTTTGGCCGTTTAAGTCGCACTTGTGCAGGTAATCGAAGCTTCGACCTCGCCGACCGCTTGAACCCTTGGACCCTGTCGACGACAACCCCACTTTAGCCCGCTTCGACGCCAACAGAACTCAAGCCGCCCCTCTGCAAGCATCGCTTAATATTTAGGTGAAGACGGTAGTACCTTTCGTCAACCGGAACGTCGTCACAACGTCGCCGGAGCTCTCTGTTCGCCGCCGCTCGCTGTCAGCTGTTTTCTGGTGAGCCTCTCGTCATGGCGATCACCCCGGTAGGATCACCGGTGCACCTTGAGCATTTTGATGCAAAGACAGGGGAACATTGCACGCGGGAGCGCCATTCCGGCGAGTCCCCGCTGCACGTCGGCCGTCGGCTGCCATGCCCGGTGGCTCTGAGCAGTGCCCGGATCTTGTGTGCCTACATGAGATCTTTTTTGCAACCGTGTGGTCCACAGTGTGGCACCATTCCCAGAGGCTGGAAATTTTATTTTAGAAAGTATTTATTTAATTGTCCAAAATATTCTTTAATCTTGTAAAAATCATAGTAAATTCATTTTACTTCATAAAAATATCAAATAAATTTTTTAGGTTTCTCTCAACTATAACAATATTCTGGAGCTAACTACTTTTTAGTTTACGCATTAAAATAATTTAATTAATTAAGATCACATAATAAATAAAAAATGCATTATTATTCTTTATCAATATATAAAAATATTATAAAATTTACTTTCTGTTCATTTATTTAATCTTTACTAGTTGAACAAAATATTATAATTTATTTTGGTAAATATAATTTTATAAATAATTTATTCCTTGTATCTAGTATTTAAATCATTATTTGTTTCCAATAAATTCTGTAAAATTTTGAAAACTTTGAAAATAATTTCCTTTATATTATGAAAGCTTTAAAATTAGTTTTATGTCTTCAAGAACCATATTAAAAGAGTTTATAATCGTATTTAATTACTTTGCTTTCCAAATTCATGTATTGTTACTTAAAAAGTTTTATCTATAAAAATATAAAAGGGCATCATTCTTATTGTATGCATATCATTTCATATAGAATCTAGGAAAATTAAAGAGAAGATCGGGGAATATCATCAGAAGGTTCAGGAAACCTCGATCGATGCTGATTTTGTAGCTGAGGAGTCTAATATTGATCAAAGACCAAGTAAGCCCCGATGTATTATCCTGTTTTCAAATTATTTTACTTTTATCACTCTAGATGGTTAGTATGTAATGTGCACTAAGTGATAGTAATTGATTGAAACCATAGTTACATTTATAAAATCTTACTCTGGGTTAGTATTTTGGTACAGGTAACTCGATGTAAAGCTAAGCTACTAGTTCTTTTAACGGTAGAAGTCGAGTGAATAAGTCTTCACTCCCGAGCTATATGATTGGTACGGGATGAATTATCTTATCATATGAAATAATTAGAGACCGAGCAGGGAAATAGGTGATAACACGATATGTGTCCATTGCGGATGCAAGGCCAATGTGTTGTAGCTTTGTTTGTGTCGATTAATGATCATTCGTTGTTGACCCTATTGAGCAAGTTTGAATAGTACTGATTACATACTGGATCTATAGGCCTCAAAAAACTAATATAACCTAATGTGCGTAGTGAGTGGACGTAACCGAACGTCTTTTCTGGAGATGATAAAAGGGAAAGCTTTGAGGTTAACCATGAATAGACCCGGTGTAGTTATCGCATGGAGGACCACTTCTCGGGAGAGGTGAGCATCGGACCGGCGCTATGTATCATTGGCGTGAGAGGTTGCCATGGACGGCTTTCGGGAAGTGCGTACGTGTCGTGCAATCAGGTTTCTACAGCTAGATGTAAATCGATTATAATCGCTGCCTCTCACAGTAACGAGCACCACTTGTCTCTTTGAGTCGCATCGTAGTAAGAACTGAAAGAAGAAGTTTTTGAGGAAGAGATTATAATTTGTTGGATATGATTATTATAAATTGTTTGACAACCATGATTGTGATAGTTGACAGTGAAAATTAAAGTTATATTCTCTTACACTTAATCTGTCGCTAAAACTTGAAAGTAAGAATCTACCTTTTAGCGCTGATTTTTGCAAACAGCTATTTCATGTGAGTCAGCCTTATTATATCTTTCGAAATTGGCTGCAGTTGGCCATGTTGACAGTAAGACTTGCTGAGTATTTGGATGCTCAGGGCGTAGCTTTTTGTTGTTTTGTTGCAGGTGTGATTCTTTCTCCCTCTATAGTTCCAATGATTGTCCTGCTCGTCGCATTGTGTTGTTGATGTGTGCCGCTAGGAGGTGCATTGTATGGGCTCGATGCATTCTTTTGCTTAGACTTCAGGATTTCTCAGTTTTATAAATAAAGTTATCGCTCCGCGCTTTTAAAAACTTTTGTTTTGTAACTTAAACAACCGTTTGAATTATATTTTATCGTGTTTGAGTTATACTGTTGATACTCGATTCGCCGAGTGACACCCGATAGGATCCTGGAGGTCGATAGATTGCCTTTTCATGGGGCGGTCTGTCACATAAATGATGATATATTCTTCACCCACATAAGTCTCCAAGCATTTATTGCTGGATTACAATGTAGGAAGCTCAGTAACCAGATTCAACATTTTATTTTCAAGACAAAAAAAAGTTGTCGCATAAAACAACCTGCAGTTATTATTGAATACCTCTCAAATGGTCTCTTTTGTTGCATTACCTCATGTTAGTTTTGAAATATTAATATGATTGTTTTGGACTTTAAATATGTATCGCTAGCTGATCCTGGATGAAGTGCTGAATTACCATGCTCTTCTTTCTTATTACATATTTGAATTAATGTGCTCTCAAGTCCTAATAATTTGATGCTATTTGACCCTTAAACAAAAGATAGGGTATAACCTACCTCGAAGGACCTTAGGATTCAGTTAAATTTGTTCCTAATACCTCCTTTCCAAAAAGGACCTTGCATGGAATTTGCTGTCCCAAGTGACCAATGTTGGGAACTACCATTCCATTCTCAATAAGAGGGGTTACATGGGTATATATAGAGTACACCAATGGGCTCTAGAACATCCCACAAACAACAAGCAAATTTGAACTTCACCACTCCAGGCAAAATCAAATTTTATTAGTATCTACTTGCTGCTTAAGTAATCTATGTTTCTAGGAGCTACTACTACCTCCGATCCACTTCTACACCATTATACACACTTCTACAAGGATTATCTCACAATTCTCCCCCCTAATCCTTGTAGTTAGAATTTGGTCATCATTGAGAAAGCACAGAAATTGCAGAGTGACAAAACGCCCACAACAGCGACAAACTCGCTCTGTTATCTGCTTGAGCTCAATCTGTCAAAAACCTAGCATCCTCCGGTAAAATGCACACGTCTGCACGTTCCTTTGGCGACTCGGCCTTCTCTTCACGCGGACCATTCATCTCGTCGTGAGAGCCATACCACGCCTTGGACTCGTCGCAACTGCCGCTGCACTTGCCCTGCATGATACCAGTAGATAATATGCTACACATGGAGGCTGCCTCCTCGATTGCCTTTCCACACAAGCCATTGCTCCTGTGATACCTAGGCAACGTTTCGAGCTTGGCACACACCAACTACGACCCTTACTTGCGGCAACTCAATTGCACGTAAGCATGGCTCTAATCTTCAACCTAAACAAACACACACACTATGACTGAACACCACAGTCAAGTCTATTACAATATATTACTCCCCCTAAACACATCATCGTGTTCTAACCTACAACAGCGCCAGTTCACAGTCGACGTCAGCTAGGAGCGCCTGCTCCTTATTCTTCTCACGACAATTCTTAGCCATGTGCCCTCGCTCGCCGCAAGTGAAGCGGTTTCTCCCACGCTTGCTACCCGAGCTCGTGCTGCGATCGTTGCCGCTATCATCCTGGTCGATGCCATTGCCGTTGCGTGCTCGGCCCTTGCCGTGCTACCATCGACGCGCCTCTCACTGCTCCTCGGTGAGCAGCAAGTGCTTAACACCTTGTGTAGCCGGCTCAACACCACAACGCGCCTCCGCAACTCGCAGCCAACCGACAAGCTATTTCGCTAACATTTTGTTCCAATCGAGCAACATTTCAATTGAACTAGCGATTTGATTATATCTCAACAGGAGCACGCATAGGATCTTCTTCACTACGCGACCATCCTCCATTTTTTCACCGAGCTCCTGCAGGTTGCCAACAAGCCCACAGATGCGCACGATGAACTCATCGACGGATTCACTGTCGCGGAACGCAATCGTCTCAACCTCCTTCAAGAGCGATTGAGCATTCGCCTCCTTAACACGCGCATCGCCCATCCTCATCACCTTCACCGCAGCCCATGCCTCTTTCGCTGACTTCTTCATGGTGAGCCCAGCCTTCATCTCTGCTGGCACCCCACGAAGAATGGTGGCCAATGCCAGCCTATCCTCACGACGCTCAGCCTGATCCACCTCCACCACATCCCACAGCCCCAGCGCCTCTAGGCTCACTTGCATGACCAAAGACCACTCGTGGTAGTTGGTCTTTGTCAGCAGCGAAACCTTCACCACATTGGAGTTGGAGATGACGTGCTCTACCACTGTCAGACGCGACAGGTCATCGGGTGAGTCGGAGCTTGAGCCATCAGCATAGGATTTCTTTAGTGTCTTCATCTCTCTATCTCTCACAACCTAGCTCTGATGCCAAATATTAGGAACTACCATTCCATTCTCAATAGAGAGGTTACATGGGTATATATAGAGTACACAAGTGAGCTCTAAAATATCCCACAAACAACAAGCAAATTTAAACTTCATCACTGTAGGCAAAATCAAGATCTATGTTCCTAGGAGCTACTACTACCTTCTACCTACTTCTACACCATTCTACACACTTCTATAAGGATTATCTCACAACCAATTCTATCTACTTTTTTACATATTGCCATGCTTTAGCAATTTTTGTTTCATGAGATCACTGAAGCACTTTACACCATTTGCATTATCTTGCTTAGGTCTTTTGCTATTTGTAGAAGAAATAAAGTATAGTTAACTGACTGTTGTTAATTTTGCTTGAGGCTGAATGAGTCATCTGAGCTTTAATATGTTTCAGGTTAGGCTCCAGTATCTGTTCTAAATTTCTCCGGCGCTATTCATTGTGTTTTTTTGGGTCAGTTGAAAATCAAATAAAAGTCCAGTTATCCGTAGCTAAAAGAGAGGAAGCAACGCATTTGTAAAACTGTTGATAAAGCAATGTAAGGCGTAAACTTGAAAATCTATTTATAGAGAAAAGAAAAATAAAAGTTGTTGAGGTGACCATTTTAACTCATCTATGTTTATCATATACAACTACATTCAACATCTGACTCTATGTTTTTTAACTTAGAAACATAGACATGAGGTATGCCACGCTCTCCACCTCAGAACAGCCGCTACTGATCTAGAGCATCCACCAAATTATGAGATGCCAACAAGTAATCTGCCATAGAGCTCAATACGGCCCTTAAGAGTGGGGATCTCAGCAAGAGGCGAGGCTGGGTTGAGTCACAACAAAGGAGATTACCGAGGATCAAAAGAAGGTAACACAATGGCTGCATGAGAAAAATCAATATATGCCCGGCAATGTCGCGCAAGTTTTCTAAGTAATTTTACTATTTGATTTAACTTCTACAGTACCTATTTTAAAAATAAAATATAAATAAATTGTGCGAAACAGGCCCAAGTCTGGATTTGACCACGCAGTTTGCAATCGCAAATACGGCTCGGCCCATCATTTGCTGAGGCAGACAAGACCGGCCCGCATCAAATCAATAGTAGCCCAAGGCCCAAAAAATCGACCCGTTAACCCGCTGTCGTCTCCTCCCGGTTGCGACACCCACTCGCGAAACCCAAAACCCTACGGCTCCAACAGCCGGCCTCCAACGCCGTCTCCCTCCCCTATTCCCGCCTCCAACCCCCCAAAACCCTAGACCGCGTCCCCTCCGCCGCCATGATCACCGGCGGCCAGAGCTACGTGTCCGCGCCGCCGGCCTTCTCGGCCGACGGCCGCCTCCTGCTCCTATGCTCTGGCCGCGTCGTCTCGGTCTTCAGCGCCTCCACCGCCATGCTGGTGCGCCCCGCCTCCGTCCCTGACTTTCCGTTGAACGGATTGGTGGCGTTTAATGTGACCGTTGCGCCGCTTCTGTGTTTGGTGTTGTCGCAGGTGTCGGAGCTGGAGGGGCACGAGAGGGACGTCACCGCCGTGGTGGTGGTCGCGCCGCCGCCTGCGGCGACCGCGGCTGCCAAGCTCGTGAGCTACTGCTGGACTGCGGGGCTCGACGGGGTGCTCATCTACTGGGACTTCATGGCCGCGGAGGCTGTGCGCAAGGTCCACGTCGGCCTTCCCGTCCACTCCATGGTGAGCTCAAGCTGCTTTCTCAATTTCGTTTTTTTTGTTGATATTATGTGCCAACTGCCGAGCCGTGTATGGACTTTGTTCGTTTCAAGATAAATTACATGCGCTTACGCTCTGATTTTGTTTGAGCGCAGGTGATTCCGAACATATACAGGACGTCGAAAGGAGCTCAGGTGTCGACTCCTTTTGCCTTCATATCTGTGGAAGATACGAGTAGGCCGGCTAATGACGCAAAGGCATTGCGTGGGGAGATGAAAATTTATGACTTAACAAAGGGGCGTCAAGTAGGTGGTCTCTTGGCCCAGGTGAGTTTTTTTTTTCTGGCCTTTCAATTTCTCTTATCAATCTCCTGGCCCATGTGTATACCATTACCATCAATAGTAAGTCGACGAATAGTTCGCCATCCATGTTAGTGATCTTGCCTGCAATCTACTGTATTCTTTAAAGTGGAGACGATAAACTTTTCAATTGGAGAATTTGCTGAAGATGTGTTTCTATTGACACCTCAGTATATAAATCTTACTTGCATTATCTGTCCCGATCTAAACAGACCCGTAAACCAGAAAATATCATTGCGAGTAGTTCTGGAGAATTATTGGGCATAGCAAATAAAAGAAAGCTCCACATATGGAAAATACCAATGAAAGATTTCAAGGCTGAAAATATAAGGAAGATAAAGCTCCACCACACCAAGAGGTTGACCACTCTGGCTTTCCATCCCAGCGAGAGAACTGTAGCTTGTGGTGATGTATCAGGGCGGATCTTGATTTGGAGAGGGTTTGGGAAAGTGAAGTTTTCTGGAGAAAGTGGTGCAAAGTCAAAAGCGGATGATGGAAGGGATGGTGTAAGGGGTGAGGATGACGCGGACATCTGCACAACACTTCATTGGCATTCAAGCAGAGTGACTTTTCTCAGATTTTCTTCTGATGGGGCCTATTTGTTCTCAGGTTTTTTTTTTGTGACTGACGCATTTACCTTCTATCCATATCATTTTTGTTTCACCTTTTCCTGAAAGGCCTACTAATGATGTCTTCTATTCTTTTTAGGTGGTTTGGAGGGAGTTATTGTTGTATGGCAGCTAGATACTGGAAAGAGAAGGTACAAACCACGTTTGGGATCCCCTCTATTGTACTTTGCAGAATCACCAGACTCTTCCATTTCGTGCGTAAGTGTCTCTTTTACCTTCTGGACTATCTTTCATTGTTTCTTACAAGAATCCAATTCCTTCCAGTCTACAAATCACGTTATCTATATTTTGTAAAATTCTTTTTATAAATCTGTTACTCCAGCACGTCAGCATTCCATATACTATATCGGTAAACAGAATTTAAGTTATTTTCATTCATTTCACTCTTATTAGCCTTGTTTAGAAGTGTTTTCATGATTTCATCAATTGTAAGGAGCAAAATAACTGTTCAAAACTAAGGACGAGATATTCCCCTAGATTGTTGAATCTAGCATGAGATCCCTTATTTGTGTCTTATGCATTATAGTTTGGATACACAATAAAATGAAGTTCCCGCTTTTATCGCATTGACCCTGATTTGGCTCTTAATAACAGTGTTACTTTTAAGGGAAAATTGGTTTCATAGCATCGAAAGATCATCGGTTCTGGAAATTACCACCGAAAGATCATAGCTCCGGAAAATAGCATCGAAAGTTGCATTCCGTTCTGGAAATTAGCACTCTGTCAAACTTCCGTTTGTTCCAATCGTGTCGATCGTGTTTTCGGCCGAGCCGTCGGGTTTTCCGACGTTCGATGTCGCTGCTCGTTCGGACGGCTAGGCAGGCACTTGGCCGACTAGAGGGTGCTCCTATAATATTTTCTAATGAAATTCTTTTCTCATTTTAAAAATAAAAAATGACTTTCTGACGCTTAAAAATTTACGTAACTTTTTAGTGCAAGTAAAAAAAATATATGTGACCATACAAACTATAAAAAGTATATTTCTCTCTTCCTACCACGACTTTCTCGCTTCCCAATCATTTTTCTCTCTTCCTAACACAACTTTCTCGCATCTCAAACATTTTTCTCTGTTCCCATTATACTTTTCTCTCTTCCTAACATGATTTTCTCGCTTCCCAATCATTTTTCTCTCTTCCCAATGTAACTTTCTCATTTTGTAATATATTTTTCTCTCTTCCTAACACAAACTTCTCACTTCTAAATATACTTTTTATAGTTTGTATGGTTACTTATATATTTTTTTTACTTGCACTAAAAAGTTACGTAAATTTTTAAGCATCAGAAAGTTATTTTTTATTTTTAAAATGACAAAATAATTTCATTAGAAAATATTATAGTAGCACCCTCTAGTCAACCAAGCGATCCTGCCCAGCTGTCCGATACGAGCCGCGACATCGAACGTTGGAAAACCCGACGGCTCGGCCGAAAACACGATCGACATGATCAGAACGAACGGAAGTTGACGGAGTGCTAGTTTCCGGAATGGAATGCAACTTTCGATGCTATTTTCCGGAGCTATGATCTTTCGGTGGTCATTTGCAGAATCGGTGATCTTTAGATGCTATGAAACCAATTTTCCCTACTTTTAATATATGTATCAAGTCTTTGGTCACTGGACAAGTTGTCTATTCTGGCATGTGGTTCCTTTGTTAATTTGTAATTGTATTCAACTAAGGGCTTTAAGACAGTCGGGTCACTAACGCATGGCTGCAGCAACGTTTAGGAAGCTTTGTATCGATAGCTTGTTAGATAGTGTTGTTAGAGCTGATTAGGTGAAGTCAAATGTCTTGCTTTTGCTTTGCAATGGGCTTAGCATTCATAAAAGAAGGGGGTCCATAAAGCTTTCTTTGTGGCATGTTTTGTACTCCAGTGCTTTATAAGTAACCAGTGCTTTTGTTTCAAGCTATAGTTTCGGGCGTCTTCTGTAGCTCATTATCCATTGTATGACACATTGCTGATCTTACTCATCATTCAGGTGTCATGTGCAAATAACCAAGTCTATCTTCTAAAAATGCCTAATATGGAGTTGATGAAATCTATTTCTGGAATCAAGGTTTGTGACATCAAATTATGCAGTCCTGCCCACTGAAATTTGTAACACCATATTTTTCCTTCCATTTTCCTGATGAACTTGTGATCTTTCTTTATTCTTTCTTCAGCTACCCATTTTGTCCCCAAACTTAGATATTGGTCATCGAGTTATGTATGGATTTGATTACACTAATAGGCGACTTGCCATTCCAACAGAAGACTATTGCATACAGTTATATGATTTGGTTGAGAACACTGAGGTTTCAGAGGTAAACCATTTGAGCTATTTGAGGAATCTGCCATCTTTAGCAGTTCTCCGATTGGAGAATGTCGATGGTTTGTTCAAGCACAATGGGCATTTTACTAAACAGTCACAATCTTGTTAACCTCTTCAGGTGCAAGTATATGAAAGGAATTTTCACCCTGTTGATGATATCACGGTGAGTGTGGAAGATAGCAATTCATGTGCCAGAACCTTAACTTTTGCTCCCCCCCCCCTCCTCTTTTACCCTTTTTTGTTTGGTTCTTTCCCTTTTCTCTCCCTTTTTTTTTCCTTCCTTTCCATTTTCCTTTTTTTGTTGTTTACCCTTGTGCTTTGGCTATTGTTGCACACTCCATAGTTCTTACCTTCTTCTGATTTTTTTTTTGGTTTCTCTTATTACCTCTCTAAATTAGCTAAAAACTCACCAATTAATATGCACTTTAGTTTCATCTCTTTCCTAGTTTAGTAGTTTACTCTAATTTTTCATAGACATTCAAATAATTTGTTGTCCTTGTTTGGTATATAAGAATTTGACTTCAACATTTGACATAATTAGTTTCTCTCTTTCTGCAGATATATATTTCTTTAGTTTCATTGTCCTTAGATGGCAATTTAATGTGCACTGTGGATGTAAAGCTTCCTGAAGAAGAACTAGGTGGCCTTGTTACACTAAAATTTTGGAACCATGGGTCCAATGATGGTCATTATTTTTTGTCCACTGTTATTTATGAGCCTCACAGGTTGGTTTGTATTTTAAGGTTGGTGATAAATACATAAAATAATAATTTGTTTTGACTTCCTTTTTTTTTCATTCAGTGATTCTGGGGTTTCTGCTGTTGCTTTCCGCCCAGGGAGAAACATGGCTGTGAGCTCTTCTTTCGGTGGTAACTTCAAGGTTTGCCTTGCCTGTTATCCTTTGGAGTACGACCCTTTTTCTTTTTTGAAAAGGGTGTCATGTTTCTTTTTGTTCTGAGTACTGTTGTACTGTTCTGCAGATTTGGGTCCAAAGTGAGTCTTCATCAAAGATAAATAATGAAAGAAACAATTCTGGTTGGAGGTGCCAATCTGTTGGCTCTTACAAGTGAGTAGACTATTTTCCTTTAAAACGTACTCCACTTTTAATTTTTTTTAATTGATGTGTTGCCTCGGAGTACCTCTTAATGTTTCAACAGCAACAAGGCCTTTTAGTCCCAAATAAGTTGGGATAGGCTATACCTGTTAATGTTTAATGGTGAGGAAATGATCTTAAGCATATTATGTTGACACCTTCAAGGGCCTATATGATAGAGCTTCTCTAGAAGTGATTTTCTGATGAGAAGTGTTTCTGTGGATGTGATCTCTTTGATTCTCTATTGTAAACACTTAGGGGCTCTTTGTTTCAGCTTCTCAGTTGGCTTTTCCAGCTGAAAAGCTGAAAACTGAGAAGCTGAAACAAACAAGGTTCTGAAAAACTCGCTTTTGGAATGCTGAAAAGCTAGCTTTTACAGAAATGAACTAAAACCTGAAAAGCTCACTGAGGGATGCTTTTCCAGCTTTTGGTGTGCAGAAAAGCTAAATGTATATTACAAAAGCCAACATCTAAATTTCATCAGCCAGCTTTTCAATTAGCCGCCAGCAAGCTTTTCTAAAAGCTCAAAAGCTCCAGCTCAAACGAAGAGGGCCTTAGAATCAGGATGGAGAACTACTTCACAGAATCAGGAGAAGCTACTTTTTTCAGTTCCCAGCTCCTTAGGGGCCTAGGGCCCCATTAGCTGTGCTTCTCTGGAAGTGATTCTATGTGAAGTGATTCTCTTATGAGAAGTGATATTGTGGCTGAAAGTGATTCTCTTTGATTGTTTAGGATAAACTCTTAGAATAGGACCGAGAATCACTTAAAAGCTACTTTTTCAGCTGCCATCCCCTTAGTTCATTTTAGAGAATCACTTCACGAAATCAGCCAAGAATCACTTCTCTTGAAAAACTGCACTTGGTACAGCTTCCCTGATTCTGTTCGATAATCAGCTTCGTGGAGCTCTGCCAAAGGGGCCATTAGTTCATTTCAGAGAATCACTTCACAGGTTCAGCCAAGAATCACTTCTCCTAGAGACTGCATTTGGTATAACTTCCCTAATTCTATCTGAGAATCAGCTCGGTAGAGCTCTGTCAAAAGGGCTCCAATATAACCACAAACGTATATCTCCATCATTTCGTTTGTTGTTGTATTAGTAACTTTTAGTAAGTAATGTGATGACAATCTAAACTATTGAAATTGGCAGGAAAAAACCAATGACAGCGGCAGCTTTCTCAGGCGATGGATCTGTTCTTGCAGTTGCAGCTGAGAGTGTCATAACGTTGTGGGATCCTGATAACAATGCACTTGTTGGCATTATTGCAGAAGCACTATCGGTATCTTATTACTCCTCAATTTGTATCTTTCCTGTGGTGCGTAAGAATTGCAGTTTTGATGTGTCACCTATTGAATTTGCAGCCAATTACGAAACTTTCCTTCATTGGAACATCGGCATTTTTGATGTCTATATCTCAGAGTTCGAGACCACAAGTTGCTGTGTGGAATGTTTCAAATCGTTCTATTCAATGGTCTTACAGCCTTTTTGCAGAAGGTAAATAATTTCATTATCAGACAATCTGTAATTCTGTATAATCTCTAAATATTTTATAGCATATATAATGCATCCATCATATTTCTTACGATGCATTTTGCTTTAGTATCAAGAGTTCTCTGATGTTTTGATATAGAGCACGCAAAGAATTTGTGCAGCTGAGATGATGAAGGAAAAAGCCCTCCATGTGGCTATATACTCAAAATTTAGTACAAAGGCACTATTCATGCCATACCCAATTCCACAGTCTCCACCGGCCAAGTACCATGGCTATACATGATACAACAATGAATTACGATTACCACTAGCTACTCAGCTATTCCAACAACTACAGCTGAAAGTGGCACCTAGAATGTGACTTGAACCGGCGCCGCAAGTTCATCAACTAAACTGAAATTAGCACTAAACAAAATGAGGAATGCATTTGTCAACACTTCAAATGTTGCCAGCCGGTTGAAGTTGTGTTTGTGAAAACTAGTTGTAGTTGATGAGCAAGAGTATTTACATAGAATTCTCATCCTTTTACTTCTTGCAGCTGCATGCTGTTCGCCAGATGGTCGTGCGTTTGCAGTTCTTGCTCTTCTGAACTGTCCTGATGGAGCACCTGCAGAGCAAAATGGAGTATTACTACTTTTTAATGCAGAAGATCCAAACCCTATTGCTTCCTGGTCTGTAAAGAAGGTATGTACAGCTGAAATGTTATCCCTTCTATCAAGTAGTTCTAGACCTAGTCCCTTGGCTATTCAAATGACAGTTCATTTGTTTGTTTTCCTCTGCATGTATATAATTTCGATGTTAAGGATAGTTTATCAGGGACTTTAATAACATAGATTCCCTTGATCTTTTCTTTTGCCAAGGCAAGGGGCAGCAGCATTGCTTTTATTAAGGGCGGTATCACCGTGGATGCTAATGATAATGATTCGATGGATGGAGAGACACTATCGCTGGTTTGTGTAAATAGTTCTCACGAATATGTTCTCTTTGATCCCCATAAGAGCGGAGAGTTGGTGAGTAGCAAGCACAAAGGAAGAAGGATTCAAGCTGAGGAGCCTGGTGAGTTTATCTGTCATTCAGTCTTTTAGATATTGTGCATCTAATTCACACAAACATGGTTATATGATACTACATAAACATGACATTGAAACATTTATACCAGAAACTGTTTAGGGAATAGCCTGCACCGAGTGGAGAATTGTTGCCTTTTTCATTTCCCTATTACTGTAAAACATTTGTGAAATCACTCATGCTCTTACTTTTAATTTTTTTCAGCACCAATTGGTTACGCATCTATTTATGGTGAGCTTCCCAAACTGGAGTCAATGAAGGGGGTTTCAGATATTCCATTTATCCCATCAGATAGACCTTGGGAGACTATATTCAGTGGATCATCTCATGCTCTTCCACCTCTCACAAAGTTATGTTCCACATTCTTGTCATCATTGCTGGAGAAGAGGACGGTTGCAAATGAGTGAGGTGGGCTTGGAGTTTCACGGCATCATATAGTGTATACTTGCCAGTTGCAGAGTGACGATGCAGCAGGAGACTCGCATTGATCCAGCTCTACCAAAGAAAAATGATAATTCACAACGTTCAAAAGACACTTGGAGATGCTGTGTGCTATGTTGTGAACATCTGAGAATGAGGTTATAGAAGCTATGTGGGCGCAGCAGCAATGGCACTGGGCGAATCCAAGCCCATTTTGTAGCGATCTTAGTGATTATCAATCTGCCGATCGTAGCAAATTTTGTTTACTTTCAGAATTTTACATGTATCCTGAACAAGAAACTGGAGTAGAAAATTTTGGGTGATGTATGGATCGAGATGTAGATTTTTGCCAACTGCCGAATGATCCTTTGACTGAGGGTCTTTTAGATAGAGCTCTCAACTCATAATTTTTTTATTCACTTTTGATTCTGATTTTTTTAAAGTGATTTTGAGGTTAAAAGTGATTTTTTTTAATTTTTTAGATAAAATTTTAGAATCAAGAGAATCATTTTACAGAAGCTATTTTAGAAGCTATTTTTTTTAGTCTCAGCTTTTTAATTTATTTTCGAGAATCAGATTGTGTCACTTATGTGTGGTATGATTTTACATATCATTAAGTGGCTTGATGGTATAAATAAAAGATATCTTAAACTGATTAGTATGAATGCAAATAGCCTTTGTTCTATCTCAAGAGAATGGAGTTCGATCAGTTATTAGAGCGCCGGTCAACGGTCAATCTGCAGGCAAGCATCCGCTAGGAGGCGAGTAGGATGCCACGCTCGAGCATGCACTTCTCATGACACGTTCCTATAATCCTACAAACCCCTACCTAAACCTCCTCACGGCGTCCTACTAAATGAGGCCTCGACATGGTCTCTCCGTCCTGCAAGGCTTCTACACCACGCCTGCGACGTTGACCGAGCGCCGGAGGAACCAACCACCGGCGATCGGCAATGGGCCATCACCATCGTCGTCACGTCGCTGTTCTAGCCGCAACACTCTGCCTGATTGTTGTGCACGAAGGAATGTGCGCTGACGCGGCGAGGCCGCTGAGGCGCCTGCACGCGGTCGAGGAGAGGACGGAGCCGGCGGCGTCGCAGGCGGTGCCCGACGTGGCGGCAGCGGAGGCGCCGGAGGGCGTCAGTTGGGGCGGCGGCGGCGGCGGCGGCGAGGAAGCGCTCAGCGCGGGGAAGTGGCTGACGATGCCGATGTCGCTGACGTTCCCGGAGGCGAGCGCGCTGCCCGGAGCGCTGCGGTTCCCGCCGGTATCACCGTTCCCGGTCGCCGGCGCCGCATCCATGCCGTGGCTGCCCGCGTTCCCCGGTCCGGGCGGGATACCGGCGTTCGTGCCGCCGTACGTCGGCGCCACGCGGCAGGAGCAGCTCAGCCTGTGGGCGTCGCTATTCAACCCGATGCAGGTCCGGCCGAGGCTGCCGGCGAGCACGCCCCGTGGCGGGGACACGATAGGAGGGCCGGTTGTGGACCGGGGCACCCCGGCCATCGCCAGCGGCGGCAAGGCCGTGGAGGGGGAGACCATGGACGTGCCGGGCGCCCGCACGGTGCAGCTCGGCGTGCCCAAGTGGGGCGTCTTCTTGGGAAACATTGATCATCGCAACTAGCTAGTGCGTGGTCATGCATGGCGCAGTAGTAATTAAATATGTGCCAAACATACGAATGAATTGTCCTTTTTTTGCGAAATTAATATTAGCGTGCTAAACTTTTTGCAAATTTCAGTCTTTTCTTAGAAACATGTTTGACTTAATCAGTCAAGAAGAGTAGCTGACTAGGAAGTTTGTCTTTCATTTGGAATGATGTTCAGCTCGTGACCATTTGTGCGGATCTGTTCTTGACGGTATTGTTGCAGATCTACAGTCGTCTCTCCAGTCGTTGAAGCTCTCCATAGTGATCAAGGTTGTCAACCATGTCCGTCCAGTTGATGCATGGTCTCTAAGGCCAGGACAAGGACGACGTCCAGGAAGATGTGCGGCAGTGTTCTCCGCGTCCGACGGCGGCAACAAAATCATTAGTCTTCCTGTGGTCACGCAGAGAGTGCCTTCCTGACAGCCTCGTCTAATCTAATAATCTGAATATTCAGTGCAAGCAGTTCAGAGTAATGAGCAATCCAGTTCTTAAGGAAATATAATGGAAGATGTAGTAATTTTATATGCAGCTATTCATGAGTTACATTCTAAAAAGCTTGATGGAGTCATTCTTAAAATCGACTTTGAAAAGACATATGACAATGTAAAATGGTTTTTTCTCCGACAAACCTTAAGAATGAAAGGGTTTTCAACAAAATGGTGCAAGTGAGTGGATAAATATATCACAGGGGCATCAGTTAGAGTAAAAGTAAATGATGAATCAGGTCATTATTTTCAAACTAAAAAAGGACTACGTCAAGGAGACCCTCTATCTCCATCTTGTTTAATATAGTAGCAGACATGCTAACGCTTCTAATAAAAAGGGTAAAAGATTCGAACCAAATAACATGGGTCATACCACATCTAATAGAAGATGGTTTATCAATTCTACAATATACGGATGATACAATTATTTTTATGGAGCACAACTTGGATGAAGCAAAAAACATGAAACTCTTACTAGATGTCTTTGAGCAATTATCAGGACTAAGAATTAATTTTCATAAAAGCGAGATTTACTGTTATGATAAGGCAAAAGAGTTTGAAAGCCAATACACTGAACTCTTTGGGTGTGACATGGGGGAATATCCTTTTAGATATTTGGGTATACCGATGCATCATATAAAACTCTACAATAAAGATTAGAGAAATATTGAAGAAAAATTTGAAAAGAGATTATCGAGTTGGAAGTTCCAACCAAACATTTGTCATATGGAGGTAGATTAATCCTTCTAAATTCAGTATTAAGCAGTCTATCCATGTTCATGATGTTCTTCTTTGAAATTTCTAAAGGAGTTCTTAAAAAACTAGATCAATATAGATCTAAATTTTATTGGCATGAAGAGAAGGAGAAAAACAAAAAGAAATACTGATTAGCAAAATGGAACATATTATGTCGTCCGAAAGATCAAGGAGTACTTGGAATCATTGACTTAAAAAGCCAAAATATCAGCCTGCTAAGCAAATGGATAATAAAATTGAAATAAATATTTGAGATCAAAGTCCCAAACACAAGTTCAAGCAAAGAACAAGTCTTGTCATTTGGTACCTCTAAGGTTAATAATGGATTACAAACAAGATTTTGGGAAGATACTGTTAGTATCTGGTTAGAAAACTGTCTATTTAAAGAATTATATCCCACAATCTATAATATTGCGAACCAAAAGCAAGATACAATTGCTAACATAATGAGAACAACACATCTGAATATTACATTTTGGAGGTCTTTGGTGGGAAATAAACTTCAAGAATGGCATAACGTAGTAGCCAAAGTATTCTTAGTAAGGATAAATAACGAGAAGGATAAGTTCATATGAAATCTACAGAAAAACGGATAATTTACGGTTCGATTAATGTACCTCCGTTTGATAGATTATAATATTCCTTTCAACCATAAATTAATTTGAAGAATAAAGATTCTATTGAAAATTCTGGTATCTCTAAAGAGGGGTAATTTTAACAAAAGATAACTTAGCAAAGAAAAATTGGAATGGTAGTAAAAAATGTTGTTATTGTAATCAAAATGAAACCATTAATCATTTATTTTTTGATTGACAACATGCTAGGACAATTTGGCGTCCCATTTTCATAGCTACTGAGTTAACTCAACCAAAGTCTATATATGCTTGGCAATTGGCTAGCAAATTTTAGTAAAAAAGATTTTTAAAAAATGATTCTGGTTGGAACCTTGGCATTATGTTGAGCAATATGGAGATGCCGAAATGATTTTATCTTTGAAAATTGTAGACATTCTTCTTTTATGCAGGTAATTTTTAGAGGAACATACTGGATGCGCTTTTGGGCGTCACTGCATCGTGATGACAGAGCTAAAGAGTCATTTAAGACGGTCAACAAAAATCTGAAAACTGCAGCACTTGAGTTATTTGCTTCTCATAGATGAAAATTTAATAATAGACTTTATTAGACTTAATTAATATTTTTTTCTCCATTCATTTCTCAGCTATAATGCTGATTTTTGTAAGATTTAAAACGTTGTATGTGGAAACACAGGGACGGGAATGTAATTCCATTTTCTAAAAAAAAAATTTCTTAAGGAGGGAAGGCACCGAGGCATGTAATCATCCAGGCCCCGTTTCTGTCCACGTCGAGCACATTATTCTTTCACTGAACTTGTTCTCCACACAAAAAAAAAAACCCAGAGAGCAAAAGGAATCTTAAAGGCTACTACCAATTCAGTGCTGCTCATGCTGCAATCTCGGTCCTGCTCGCCACCATTACTTGCATTCACATTTTCAGCACATGAATCTTCAAATCGGTAAAATCATCATGTTTTAATATTGGCCTAGAGTTAGCAAGGAGAAGATTCAGAGTATGCAATTTGGATCTGACCTGAATCATTTTCGCACCAAATTAATGCATCCATCGTCAGGCAAGCCTGTCAAGCATCATTCTGAAAGAAATGCAGCTAGTAACTTCATGTCATTACGCAGCAGGAGTTTATGTGAACCAACGATGCTGCCAAAAACGGTGGTTAGCAATGAGGGAGCTGTGAGCCACAAGAACCCTGGCTGCTTCAGTAGGGTGTAGCCCTCAATCAACCAAAAGGGGGCCCTCAGACAGACAAACGCCTCTCTTTCACTCATCTGACGGGCTGAGACCTGACGCCAGGGAGCGCAAGGAGAGGTACGGGGAGCAGCACAAAATATGTGGACATGGTCCCAAGGATCTGTTTTGAGGCCACCAGTGTTCCTGCTGATGAGGGCAAAGCTGGGTGGCATGAGATCCCTTCTTTTGGTTTGTTCTTTGGAATAGTCTCTTTTTGCCTTCTGAAAGAGGGGGCGAGAAGGACTGTTTACTGATTAAAGGGATTTTATTTTCTTCAAGGAATTTCTCGCTTTTTTTTTGACAAAATTATATAAAAAGGAAAAAGATTTGTTAACTTCTTCTAGAACAGTTTCTGTTTCGCTCATCTGAAAAGTTCACTGGTTAAAAAGTATTGTTCAAACGGCCGAAGATGTTAAACAAATCAAGTGAGTATATAAGCATATGTTTAGCAAAACCAAAATATGACCGAAGATGTTTTTTTTTGAAGAGTTACTCCCTTATTCAGAATTCGATACACCTAAAAATCAGCCCTTCCCCCCCTATTTTCGAGTGCCTGAAAATCACAGCATACCTTAATGCCGTTGACGCGGCACTTATCTACCGAATCTGACTGTCCATGCCTGCGCCCATGATCTGAAAAAACAAGACTGTTCATACGATCCTACGCTGCGCGCAGTCCATGCTTCGCTGATTCGATCCGAAGCCCCACGCGTGTATCCGGACGGCGCACTCGGTGGCGGCGGCGGACTGTTTCTTCGAGCGCGTGTATGAGTTGGAGTGAGATGGACGTGGCGCCACTAATCCGGGCTGGAGATTTCGCCGCCGCACAGACAGACAGACAGGCAGGGTCGATGGATGGATGAGTGCTAAAGATCTGTCCCAAATTGATGTCTGCCATGGCGACCCGAGATTACTGCTGCATCTTTGGCTGGTTGGTTGGTGGCAAGTTGGGGTGTGTGTTGCAGAGAAGATAACCATTCGCCGTCGCTCTCCGGTCTACCCTTCTTCCCCGGGAGGAATCCAGTTCGTTCCTCTGTTTCTGCATCGGCTTTGCCTCCTTAAAAGGTCGTTGCCCTGTGCTTGCCCAGTTGCGTCGAGCAACCTTCCGAGCTTCTTCACAGCCAGCCTCGGTCTCTAACAAAAGCTTCACTCCCGAGAGTGAGAGAGAGAGAGAGAGAGAGAGAAGGGGTTGGAGGTTTCTGCAGATTATTACTACCAGCCGCAAGCAATATTCAGAAGACGCAGCTGCATAGTAGGCAGGTTCCTGTTTTATCATTTTGTAATTTCTAGTAGTACTGTAGTATTTCTCTTAATTCCACTTTCCCCTGGCCTTTGGTCTCTTGCCTGTTGTTCCATCTGGACGAGTCAAAATGGATATGCTATTCTATCTGCTTCTGGAGCTTGCCCTCTCCTCCACACATTGTTACAGGCCAACCCTGAATATTTACTGTTGTTCTGATGTCCGAATCTTAAATTTGAGAAAACAGAAAGATCATATTTTTTTCTCGTCCTTCCTAAGCTTTCTACTAGTAGCTCTGAAGGCTCAGTCAGAGGCTTAGGTACTGCAGAGCAAAGGTTCACTCGATCCTTTTTGCATGTTCGATCACTCGCTGTGCCTCAAACTCTGTCTTCTACTTGCAGCGACCGATCCTGCAGTGTCCATCTTGTGGGATACTGGCCGTGGTGGTGATCTGAGCCATGAACCAGTTCGTCCATGATTGGGCAAGCAGCATGGGAGACGCCTTCGCGCCGCTGGGGTTCGTTCCGGTCATCTATGGCGGCCTTTTCTTGGACGATTCTTGCGTGATTCCATTTGGTTCATGGCTAACATCCTGCGAATCTGCGATGCGTTTTTACAGCGTCGAAGACGACGGCCTCATGGAGCTGCTGTGGTGCAACGGCCACGTAGTCATGCAAAGCCAGGCGCCGCGGAAGCCGCCGAGGTCGGACAAGGAGGAAGCGGTGCAGGGCAACGAGGCTGAGGCGTGGTTTCAGTGCCCGATCGAGGACCCGCTTGAACGCGACCTCTTCTCGGAGCTGTTCGGCGAGACGCCGGCCGACGTCCCTAGCAGGGCGGCGTGCAAGGAGGAGGAGGACTGCGCCGCGGTGACCGCGCCCCAGCTGAGCAGACCGAACAAGGCGTGCTTGGAAGAGATCGCCGGTGTCTCCAACTGCGCCGTGGGAAAGCCAGACGCCGGAGGAGATGGTGAGGCCGCGACGGAGACCGGCGAGTCGTCCATGCTGACGATCGGGTCGAGCTTCTGCGGGAGCAACCACGTGCAGACGACGCCCCGCGTCGTGCCGCTGACGCCTCCGCGGGGCGGGAAGGCCGGCGCCAGGGCCCGCGACAAGCGGAAGCAGCGCGACGTCGCGGAGACCGAGGTACGCCGTACGCGCGCTGCTGGCGTGTTCTTGCCTCGGAAACGATCGATCACGCGGCCGTATCGAAACAATGACACCGCCGCCGCATTGCAGGATGTGGAGTTCGAGTCCGCCGTTGTGACGTGCGAGCCGGCGCAGAAGCTGAAGACCGCCAAGCGACGGCGCGCCGCCGAAGTGCATAACCTCTCCGAGCGGGTAGAGCCCCCCCCCCCCCCCCCCCCC
>BCLG01001983.1:9153-56612 GCA_001602295.1 Zoysia matrella
CCGCCGGCGTACGGTGCATGTAACCGTCACCGCCGCGGTCGTACTCCACCGTCACCCTGGCGTCGACCGGCTGCCTCTCCAGCTGTTGCTTCGCCTTCCCCTTTGGTTCGGTGGGTTGCTGCTGCCCTGCCTCAGCCGTGTCTTCCTCTTCGGTGTTTGCGTTGGAGACCTCTTCGCTTTCTGAAGCCGGCGGCTTCACGGTCTCACCGGCGTCGCTCTGCTTGTGCACCGGTGTCGGCTGTGGAATACTCGGCCCTGCCGCCTCCGCGTTGTCCGGACCGGGCTTCTCGGCGGGTTCGCTCGGCTCATCGTTCTGGTTCTCGGTCTCTTGGCCTTGTTGGCTCTCGGCAGGCGGCTGCGCGGGCCACAGCTCGGCCTGCTTGCCGGACTTGCGCAGCTTCGCGACGAGGACGCTGGGGTCGAGCTTCGTCGTGGCCGTGACCACGACCTTGTTGCTCCGGGCGTCGATGTCGCATCGGAGCACGCCTTCAGGACAAAACACACACACACACACACGCACAGAGTTAGTCAAGGCGGTTAGTACAGCCGTGAATGCTCACTACTGGTCGTAGTAGCTGCGCTGTTGCTGTCATGTATGATTGAGCAAATGATCGGCATGCAAATCGACCTCCCAACGACTCAATTGACTGCACTGTTCGGTTTCATTTCAAGACACGGATGCTAGAACAGTTTCTGGAACATGACTGAAGAATTCAGGCGGCCAGGGAAGGGAGGCGTTCGAAGCCGGAATAACAACATGCTTAAACATTTTCCTAGAAGCAATCAATTTGGAGGCCAAAGAAGACATACCATGAACGCTCTGGAGCACTTTCTTCACCTTCTTCTTGCATCCTTCGCAGTGAATGGACACCCTCAGCAGCAGAACCTGAACCGGAGCACCATCAGAGACGCGCAAAATCAGTGGCTGGAACAGGGAGGGTCCTTACACTGAAGAACGGAGCAGAGCGGTGGTGACCAGAAGAAATAATCAACCGGATTCGAAATAATCTTGTTGAATATTCTTACCTGGCACTGTATAGGCTCTGAGGCCATGAGAGCGAGGGAAGGTGTCGGTAGGAGAGAGCAGGAGGGGAAAGTGGCGTCTGGCTGCCGGAGCGGAGAACTGTGAGGAAGGGTTTCAGCCGATTTTATACCCCGGCACTAGTTTACCAGAAGAAAGCGACGGAAGCGGCAGGCAGCCATGCGGAGGCGCAGTGGAGGTTTCGTTGGACCTCAGGAGTAGTATTTCTTAGGTGCTTCGCGACACGGGGAGGGTGGCTTTCCAAAGCACGTCCTTTGAGGCCTTCCTGCTCCCTCCTCTGCTTTGTCTTTGACGATTGCCATGGAACTGGAACCTAACGTAAGGAGGTGGTGATGGTTTGGTTCAGTTGATTCAGACGGAGCTCATCATGAGCTGTAGTACAGGATGAGAGTTTGATGATGGGCAGATAAAGCTACTTTTGTGTCAAGAAAGAATCACACTGGAATATCTATTAAGCGTAAACCATTTTTTATCTTATATTCTGTCCATGCACGAAGCTGTTCATACTCTGTCCCTGTCCCTTGTAGCCTTTTTCATATCGTCATACTGGTATCAAAGTTTCACTTCTGAAAACAAGAAAAAGAGATCGAAGACAACTCCATGAAGAAGACGGCGCTGAATCATGACGAGGAAGAACTACCGTAGCCAAATAAAATCAAATCAAGTAAATACTACTCGGGCATTCCTCACCACGGGGGTCTTGTTGAGATCCTTTCCCCTTCCATGGAGTGTTCTACCGTTCCAGGCAACCACGTGTTAGTGGCAAACTTTTTTATCATGCCAAACGCACACGAAAAGGCTGGCCCGTTGATTTTGTTATCGTGCCTCCGTGCAGATTTGAAGAGTTTTGTCACGTCGGAAAGTTCAAATGGCAGCGATTAGCTAGCTAATGTGACATATCTGCATTTTTTTTTATGTTTAGCATGGACGAGCGCAAGAAAGCATCTATTCTAGCCTCGTCTTATCTTATCTTACGACAACCGTTATAAAATATAAGCATTTTTAGGTTTAGATAAGTTTAAAATCTTTTTAGCTTCTATCAATAATATCTTAGAAAATTACATAATTTTTATGAAAGTTTATTTAGTGATGAATTCAAAAAATATAATTTTTATGATAAAACATTGTTAATTATATATTATTAATATTTAAAATGATAAAAATTTAACTTAAACTTAAAAATGCTTATATTTTGGAACTTATATACCATTTTGACGGCGCTTTGGTGTCAGCTACCCGACGGGTAGTTGATTATGTCCTCTCCCTCGCTTTGAGCCGTGATTAAGCGCAAAATGCTAGTGCTGACGTCCAGATTTGCAAACGCTAAATTCTGGATTGATCTGGATCCTTTCACCTCTGAACTTTGAACTCTGCCAGCAGCGCTTTCATTCCAGACTCGTCGTTCTTGTTCGTTCTTGCGGCGTTTCAGTTGTTAGTTACGTACGACATCCTGATCCCAGACAAAGAACCCGCAACAAAGCGCCGCTGAGTATTCAGCAAAGCGCAATCAAACCATAGAACGTCTCGCCTTCTTTCCTCGACGCGTCTCTGTTGGCGCCCAGAACACAGGGATGATACTTCCAAGAAAGGCCCTGCATCAGCAAGACCGTCCCTTTCGCTGCTTTCTTCCTCCTCCACCCGCCACCGCAGAACAAAAGCGCTCCCGCGTCCGGACTCCCTCCGTCCGTCCGTCCCTCGCTCCTCCATCCCGCTCGGCTGGAAACACGAAGGTTACAGCAGGAGCAACGAAAGCGAAAGGGAGAGAATGCATCGAATGGTGTGGCGTGAACGCGCCGGAGGAAAAGCGAGAGGGACGGAGGTGGAAGAAGATGTTTGCCTTCTGAATCTGAAGTGACGGTGATTCTCTCCCTCTCTGCTTTTTTTCGAAGCAGTTGCGGATGTTGTCTTGAATCTGGCCTTTTGTGGTGTGTGGACAGCCAAGGTGCCGTCGGCGTCGAGCTCGGATGGGCACGCGTGCTCGCTGCTCGGTGGGCGGCGGCGATAGGATCGGGACAACCACGCCCACGCAACGCGCGCGCATGGGAGGAGAAGATTCAGACGCAACAAATGGACGCCGTCAGGAGCAGAGCGATTTGATCTTCGGCGCTTGGCTGCGCTCCGCAGAGATATTCGAATAGGCTGAACAGTAACAACTACCTTTCCTTCCGGCCTGCTACGTTCCAAGACGTCTCCCGGCCCACGGAGTCACCAGTAGGCCGAAACTTTAATCGGGCTCTAACAAGATTCCGGTTCAACCCGAGCACATGAATTTCATTTTCTTTTTTGCGAGTAATTTCAATCTTCATTTCAAAAAATCACATATACTCCCTCCGTTCCAATAGAAAATTATTTTTTAGATTTTTTTGACTATAACTTTGATCAATAATTTTTTTAGATTCGGTTAAGTTTAACAAACTAGTATTTATATTTTTAAATTCATTAACAAAAATTGGTCGAAGTCGTGGATTTGTCCTAAAAATAAGATTCTATTTGGGACGGATTTTTTTCTCGTTCAATCTATTTTATCTTGTTTTTATGTATTCATGAGACAGTCTCGTATTTTTTGTGCCTCCCCCACACGGCCCGCATTTAACATTTCTGTAGCCGAAGCCACCTGCTAGCACTAGCAGCATCTCGTCACATGGCCGTGCACGCATTCACAATTTGCTGCTGCTAATTGCTAACCCCTCCGTTCAAGAGCGAGTGTCGTTGTAGACTTTGAAATGTTAGCTTTTAACAATTCATTTTATTTAAAAATTATAAAAATATTATTTATTTAACTGTGAATTGTTTCATAATTAGAAATTTAATTATTCCTTGTTTTATTTTTATCGAATTTATACTTAATGTTTAAATAAAATAAATGATTAAGTGTTAAGAGTAATTTATAAAAGTAAAAATGCGATACTTATTCTGAGGATAGATGGAGTAATCCGGAAAAGGGCCTTGATCATTAAGCTAGCGATCGAGAGAACGATTCCGTGGGGGGTTTTCGTCTTAGAAAACGTAATCTCACCGAAAGGACCCCGATCAGATGGAATTCAGCTTTGGCCAATCGGGGGAATTTCATTTTCCGCCGTCGACGAATCGGTTCCAGGGCCATGGACGGACCATTATATTTCTTACTAGTAGCTTTTTTTTTTCCTTCTTTTTGTGCAGATGGAGGATTTATTCTCAGATCTTTATATCGCAAAAGCCTGTGCTAGCGTCTTCAGATTTGTCGTTAATCTGCAACACGCAACAAAAATCTTTGATTTGTCAGGTTTCTTTTTGCTGATTCTCTAATTAACGGACCTCTAATTATTCATCAATCATCGCCACATATTTATTCGCCGAAAAATATGGAGTGTGAAAAGAATCAATCATCAGTAGCTACTCCGTCTATGTGTTTATTGTGAGGAACTGCATGCATGCGCGTGCTGGATGGAGCGCGGCCTGTCACCTCCTTGATGAAGGAGAGTAACAGTGCACTGGACCGTCCAGTCCGATGATGAGCGAAATCCATATCTTGTCGTCCTTTGCCCGTGCATGCTAGTAGCTCCCGTCGCACTCACGGGACCGTACGTAAGAGAGCGCGGCGCGATCGTCACAGCGACAAGCGCCTGATTACCAGCGGCGAGCATGTGCCGGCCATGGCGCGGCGCGCGTTGGCCTATCCTTCCCTCCCTGATACGGAGTGTACTACCGTCACTGTGACGGCGCGCTGTTCCCGCGATTAATTCGACGGACTGAGACAACACAGGGTACTGATTGCTGAACGAAGGTCGTGGCAGCAGCTGTCAGCGAGCAGCGGCGCCAGCCCGGGATCGTCAAGGACGCCGCCCTGCGCCGGCGCCACGTAGTACGTCCGACGACGGCGGCCGCTCGTTCTTCGATCGGCCGGGGCCGCGCGCGGCGCGTATCGGTTCGATCGATCGGTCCCAATCAATGCGCGATCGAGGACCTTGACGCCGACGATCGACGACCGGCCTTCCATTGGTGGTTCTGTTACTGTGGCGGCATGTGCACGCCCCCGCCCGGCCGACCGGCGGGTACTCAATAATGGATCGCGCCAGGAAGAGCAGCGTCGTTACTTTGTGGCGGTGACTCGTCAATGGTGGCAGCGCTGCCTGCCAGGAAGAGCAGCGCGGACCGGTCGTTTTCCGGGCCCGAGTACAACAAATGAGGTGAGGCGTCAGGAGGCCGGAGCTAGGGCGCCACGGGACGGCGCGCCGACGGGTGCCTGGAGATAGAGCCAATATTCTCAACATCTAGGCGCTAGGAGGTGGCTACCTAGACGATGGAGATGAGATAAAAGGATCCCCGCAAATGGGAGCTATCCTTTTGCTCGTCCGTAGAGGCGTAGACACATCGAGCGATCGCCATCGATGGAGCTCCATTCCCAGCCCAGCCGCCTACTGCCTAATCGACCGGCTAAGAACTACTCTAGCAGCAGCTGTGCATATGCGTCGCTCGCTGATCGGAATTCGGAAGATGGGAGAGGGAGCAGAAGAGCATCGACGATTTCCAATCACTCGCGACGCATCGTCGCGCTAGCTAGCTAGCCCGCTCGAATCGATGCTTTCCATATGCATGCATGTCTGGTGGATAACTTGGTAGCTAAGTTCGTGGTGGATCGAGTATTGGATTCCATGGAGACATCACTGCTCGCCGCGCTGTGCATGCATGGCATAATGCCGCTGTCACTCTTATCTCGCTCACTCTCTTTATTTCACTATGTTAATTCCAAAAGGAAAAAAAATGAACCCAATTCTATATAATCACGTCAAATTGGCTTAATTATGACTCAGTTTGAGTATGCACCAAATGAGCTATGTTGTCACACCGCTCATTTCGCATCCATCAGTCATCGTCGTTAAATGTACTTAAACCAGGAGACCGGAAGCTTAGATCATCCGATCGTCCTGATACTCTCGGCACGACCGTCGCTGAACAGAAGTACCCCTACCAGGGCAGGTAGCGGACGACGTACATCACCAATTAACACACGGCCACGCCGTCCTATTTATACCCCTCGCTCGCGCACTCGCACTCGCACTCGCACGAGCCCATTCCCAACCAACCCCCAGCCGATCGATCGAGAACGAAGCATTTGGCGCGCGCGCGCGGCCAAGAGGACGAAAGCCACTAGCAACATGTCCGGCGTGTGGGTGTTCCGCAACGGCGTGGTGCGGCTGGTGGAGAACCCGCCGGCGTCGGGCGCGGCGGCGCCCGCGGCTTCGATGAAGCGCAAGGCGCTGCTGTACACGCCCACGGGGGAGGTGGTGTCGTCGTACGCGTCGCTGGAGCGCAAGCTCCTGTCGCTCGGCTGGGAGCGCTACTACGCCGGCGGCGTCCGCGGCGGTGGCGACGGGACGATGCTGCAGTTCCACAAGCGCTCCTCCGTCGATCTCATCTCGCTGCCCAAGGACTTCGCGCACTTCAGCTCCGTGCACATGTACGACATCGTCGTCAAGAACCGCGAAGCGTTCCGCGTCATCGACGCGTAATCAAGCTGGATTCCTGTCACTGGTAGGTTGGTTGGTTGGTTGGTTGTTACCGTCCATCATCGTCGCCTAATCCGGCTCTTCTCTCTATCTGCTGCTGCTGGTGCTTGTTCATCTCTGTATCCATGCGTCGTGTACATGGGGTACGTTTGTGGGTGTATTTGAACTACGTGTGATCTGTATTTACGAAATGTTATGCGTGGTAATTTATGTCGCGTGTACAGGTGTGCATAGCATAGGCCTTGCACGAGTAATACCTTCCTTGCATTCGCATGCTGTCCGTCTCAAAATAAATAACATTTTTTATTTTTTGAAATCAATATTTTATCATTCATTTTTATTAAAAAATATTAAAATACAAAAACAAATAAGTTAATTTTAAAGTATTTTTAATAATAAATTATTTCACAATAAAATGAACAATATTTTTATAAATTTTCGAATAAGATGAATGATCAGATGTGAATATTTAAAAAAATAAAAATACAAGAGATGGAAGAAGTAGTTTGTAGGTATAACATTGCTTCAATCTCAGTGACACGACCGGATAAAGCCATGCATGCGGCCTCTATAGTACGAGTATCCTCTGCGGGGAAACCAATCCACTGCCGAGCGTCAGAGGGCAACTCCTCACTGTCCCGTGGGCCACAGATGGTGGGTCCCACCGTAGGCCCGCATGGCAGTGCCCCCATCTGCCCTCTGACGCTCTGCTGTGGATCGTCACGCCCTCTGCGGTATCCTCGGTAGGCCGTCAATACACTCCATGAGGCCCAGAAAGCCGACGGAAGTGAGTTTGTGGCCCAGACTCCACCCCTGGCCCAAGAACTCCTCTCCTCCTCCATCTCTGTTTTTTTCTTCTTCTTTTCTGCATACTACTCCGTATATGTTATTTCTGACCCTGTCAAAAATGGAGTTTCTCCCCAAGATCGTCGATAGTAGCTGGCTAACCTCCTGTTAACATGCGTGAACAAAACAAGCACACTTCAAATCGGTGCACCGATCACAAGGCTCTTTTATTCTTTTCGATCGATCAGTCGACGATACATGTTCGTAACAAGAAACACAAGACGATAAGAGTACATGTTTGTAAGAAACACAGGAAGCAACAACGACACAAGTCCGTCACCAGCAGCCAGAGCACACGGAAGAAGTCTCGACCGCTCAATCAAGCCGACGGAGGGAACGGTATGGCGGCGACGGTCTTCTGGAACGCGGGGCGGGCGGCGATGTCCTCCCACCAGGCCGTGACGTGCGGCCTCTCCGCAATGAGGCCCGCCTTGGCCGTCTTGCTGAGGCACAGCAGGTACGCCATGTGGTTGAGGTCGGCGAGCGAGAACGCGTCCCCGGCGAGGTACCTGTTCCGCGCCAGGTGCGCGTCGTACACGTCCAGCAGCTTGGCCAGCGCGTCGGCGTGCTTGTCCACCACGGCCGCGTCCGGCGCGCCGCCGAGCATCGGCTTGATGAGCAGCTGGAACACCAGCGGGGACACCGCCGGGTAGAAGTGGTGCGACTCCACCTCCAGCCACACCTCCAGCTTCGCGGATGGAACGGGGACCAGGTCCGGAACGCCCTCCGACTTGTACTTCGTCGCCAGGTACCGGTTGATCGCGCGGGATTCTGCCACGGACGAGTACGGCTTCAGTTTAGTCGTTTGTTTTTTGGTAAAGGGGATTGGATCCTGCGGATCTAACTTTACAGGTGGATGCGGCCTTTTTTAGAAGCTTCTAATAAGAGCACTAACCAGATCTGGTCATCTTGAATTACTGCTATGAATAAATATACAGGCGTAGAGCGGGAATAACATCAAAATCGTTCAACCATCTGGGGTCTCAAGTTGACTCACCGTAGAGCACTTCATCGCCGTCCTGCAGCGCCGGGATCTGGCCGAAAGGCTGCGAGAAGGAGAGGAGAGATCAGACTCAGAGGAGACAGCGGCAGAACTGGATGATCCGCCAGGGCAAGCAGAGTGGGGAGTGGGTACGAGGGGTGCAGATGAGACGTACGTTGAGCGCGAGGAACTCTGGCTGCTTGTGCGCGCCGGTGCGGAGGTCGACGGGGACGACCTCGAATTCGAGGCCGAGCTCGTTGAGCGCCGTCGCCACGCGCGCCACGTTGGGGGACAGCATCATGCCGTACAGCTTCAGCGGCGCCATCTCGCTCACTTTCCCCTTCCTCACGATCCTTCCTTCCCTAGGCAACAAGCCTCGCTCTCTGATGGAGTGATGGAATGGACAGGCCTCACTCTCGCGGGTAGAAGAAGGATGGATAAGACAGGAGGATGGTGAGGTTATAACAGCTAAGGCGAGGAGGAGACGGGAAGCAAATTTTTTGATGGCGCGCGGCGGGGTAGGTTGGATGGAGACTTGGATAGGTACGCGGCACGTCCATCGTGATCGAGGGGTGCGGCGGTGGCCATTAGAGGCGGGACGATTGGGAGAGCTTGGCTGGTATTGTTTGGCCAAGCAGTCGCACATGGGGACGGATCCGGTGGCAGATGATGCCGTCGATCGGATCGCGATCGCGGGGCCGCAGCCCGCGGGGGGCCTTTGCATGCTTCTCGATCCGCACAGGAATAGTATCAGGATGGCCATAAAATAGTGCATGAGATCTTCGCAAACGTGACCAAAACACACCACAACTTCACCTAGCGATGACTCCATCGCTGCCACCTCATGGTTAGCCCACAGGGAAGAGGAAACACTCAAACAAGTACGAACCCACTACTCATCTTCTCATCAAACGAGAACATGGACCAGAGCACAAACTGCCAACAATAGACACAATCAATAAAAACAAAAGCATAATTGATGTACGAACATAATAAGAATCCAGGGAACATTCCGCCTCACAAACGAAGACGACAACAGATCATTATAAGAATCAGCCTACCGATCAATTGATAAAAATATCGTTAGGTCATTATTCATAAACAACGGACCATTAAATTATGTTCATCTGCACAAGGGTCTTTTAACCCTCAACAGAAAATTTTCTGGAACCAAAACCAAGAAATATTTACAAATAATATTAGCCCTGCATGACCCCCCCCCCCCCCCCCCACGGGAAAGAATGAGAGCATGCAGAGATACTGTATAACCCTGGTACAGTATTATGTTGCTACGGTTGATTTGATGGTTTTAAGAAATTGTAGCACTCCAGCTGTAACATTTCCCCTCCATTAACTGGATCAAACTGGCATCGGTAGAAGCTGTAAAATAAAATAAAAAATGCCTTATCAAGTTACAATCTGTTTCTACAATTTATAACACAGAAAGAATGAATGTTCGATTCATGGCCATACCTTCCATCCATACCAACAACCGCAACAGTATTCTTCTCATGTCCAAATGCAACAATATATTGCTCACCCTCGTGGAGCCTGAACTGAGCTACTGACCATTCGGAGTGGAAATATTTCGGTAACACACCTGCAATGATAGAAAATGCACAAGTTAATACTAGCCAAGCCATGAACAGAAATCAGAAATAGCCTGTGATTTCATCTTGAGATCCTCATACTCTACTCATCCTAGTAACTAACATGGGCTATGGATCACCAAAAACTAAAAATTCAGGGCCTGTCTTGGTATGACACTTTAAGACATCAAGAGGAGCTACTCAGACTACACTTTCTAAAAGGGCAAGCCCAGACCAGACAACCAGTAATTGATTCGAAGCTTTCAGCAAATCTATATATCAAAAGATACTCAAGGGGCAAGGTCAATATTAAATCATTTCCACTTAAATAAGAGGTTGACAATGAGTAAGCTATTAATATCAACAGGTACTCGAACATGGCACAAATCAATATGAAATCACTCGACTTAAAAAAGGATGACAAGAATGACTCTTTATTTTAGTACGGTTTTGTATTTGGCAAAAAGAAATGCATTGAGTTTATCCAAATTAACAACCTAAGTATAGAGCAACAATTCAGGGAGATATCATAAATAAATCAAATAAATCTGACTTATAATTCCATAAATAAATTGCAATTAGTACTCAGCTTGCAGATTGTGAAATAGAATTCAAAAGCCTATAAACCATTCCCTGTAAAGCAAATGGGGATCTTTTCCAGGCATGGCATTCTGACACTTAACACACTTTAATGACTAGATAGCTAACTTAACACTTTAATGACTAGATAGCTAACTTACCCTTAATGAAAGAAAGAGGAGGGCTCATATGAGGAACTTCCGGATCTAGAGCCGGCTGAGGCTTGTCATTTGCACTTGATCCCACATTTACCTTTAGATTGAACACATGTATTGTTCCTTTATCACTTGATACAGCCAAATACTGCAAATTATTTGAGAAAGCCAAGCTATATATTTCTGCTCTATCAGCACCTCTCCTTACCTACAACAAAACAAAGTAGACAATGAATAATAAATAAATCCTCTATCAAAATATAGATAAAATATTCAGCACAATATCAAAAGGAACAAATAAGAGAAATTGCAACAGATTCATACATGGGAAATTTGATAAAGATCGGTAAATTAGAAACATTCAATGGTACATTTTATCTTCGCCAGATCATAAATAGCATAAAACATCATAGAATTGTTATCAAGCAGCCATGGTGAGATTAATGTCCATCAAGGCCATCTTCCAGTCTCAGCAATAGAATTGAACTGGTCGTAGAATGGCTGTCAAGGGGGCAGCCATGGGTTACGGCTGGTTGCATGCATCAAGTTTCCGTGCATTCGTATCTCTCAAACTGTTCAGCCATTATACCTAACTGTGTGCTAGACACAACAAGCGCTCATGCAAATGAATCACAATGGCAGTCAATAGCACATCCCACCTTGCCACCAAGGCAGTCCAAAACTCCTAGCCATCTACAGCCAGATAACTTGTATCTTAACATAGTACCTTCTAAAGAAGCATCTGCCATGATCTCCCTACCAGTGCCAACACCACTTTTAGAGTACCCTCACAGAAGTCAGTAGTATATTGTTTAGGGCATGCGACGTCAGTAGAACTGTAAATTTAGTTTACATTTGTTGACAATCAGAAAAGGTTATGTTCTGTTTCTACAAAAATACCATAAGCCAGACAAGAAACTTGGATTTAAGTAACAATATAAAATATAAACTACTGATGCTGCAGGAAATTTATACTACTCATCACTGCTAAGCAATAAATGTGAATTGCACAATAGCATTATTCCGATGTTTCCTTCCAGCAGTTGATCAAAGCTATGTTTTCCCCTATGCGATCTATCTAATTCAAAAGCGTCAACTCTAAGGCTCCTCCACAAAACATGCATTTTCTCCCAAATACGTTAAGAAAGCTTACTTCCTGCAGTAGATTGCCTTCAGCAGCACTGAAGATTCTGACTAGCGTTCCCTTGGTGCTAGCAGTGGCGATCAGCCTCCCATCCTGCGATAATGCAAAGCAGGCAACTCGAGAAGCATGGGCATTGATAAACTTGGTCTTCTTCGCCCCATAATGCTCCACCCTTATCTGCCCCTTCTGTGCACCTGGGCAAACGAGCACGATGGACCCAGGCTGCTGTGACACCGCGCAGAGGCCCCTCGGATTCGGCGCCGTATCAATTTGGTGTACAAGCTTCAGGTCCGCGAAGTTGTAGACGAAGATTTTGTTCTCAAGCACCACTACGATGCGGTCGCGGCGGAGCCGCACGCCGCGGACGGGGGAGCGGAAGGAGAGCTCCCCGATGCAGCGGCTCTGGTGGTCGTCCCAAATCATGACCTTGTTGGGCGGGTAGTGGGGGTTCTCCCCGCCGCCGACGAGCGCGAGGATGTTGCAGCGGAACAGCATCTCGACGACGCCGACGCCGCCGCCTCCCCCGCCGCCGCCGTCCCCCTCGGCGGTGAGGTCCCGGTGGAAGATCTCGCGGAACGGGTCGCAGTTGTAGATGCGGAAGCCCGACTTGGTGCCCGCCGCGAAGCAGCCGTAGTCCTGGTTGAAGGAGACGTGGAGGAGGTCCTTCGCCGGGGGGAAGGGCCTCTCGGGTTTACCGCCACCGCCCGACGGGACGGCCTCGGGGCGGGAGGAAGCCGACGAGACGGAGGACGTGTCATCGCTGTCCTCGTCGCCGGACGGGGTGGGCTCGATCGAGGTGGTGGGGGCGGGCGGCGGCAGCGATGACGATGGTTCCGGCGCCTCTTCCTCCTCCATCTTGTGCTGCTGCTCCCGCGCCGGCGGGTCGTCGGAGACGGGGTTAGGGTTGGGTGGGGCCGGCTCGGTAGCGGGCGTCGCCATGGATGAGAGGCAGACCAGGTGGGGTCGCGTGAGGACTGAGGAGTCGACCTTGCTCGGAGGTTGCGGGGGCGGTGGTTAATCGCAGCCGATCCGTGCCCGGGGCGGCGGCGGCGTTAAGTACAGGAGCTATAAATTTCTCGGGATCCGTGCCTGGGGCTCGGCCATGTTTGATGTTTGGCAAATTTATTAAAAAAATAAATAAAACCGTGTCAAATAGTTTGTAACAGATCTATTTTGTAGCTTATTAATTCAGCTTTTTTTAAAAATATGTTAAATAATAATTTATTTTTCAACTACTTTTTATAAACTATAAAAATAAGTTAATTTTTTAACAAATTCTAGCTTATGCACCGAGTGGGCTAAAGTTGGCGCTAGAGTTGCTGCATATTCACTTTTGTGCCATCGGACCAGCTACGTATGTTTGTCAGGTGCATGGCTGGTCGTGTTGCCGTAGCGGGAATTCGGGACGGCGTACTTCACACCGATATATGAACGGCGTCGTAGTTGCACGGTTGTAGCCTGCTTACCGAGTAAGATGAGATTAATGTTTCTAAAAAAAAAGAGTAAGCTGAGATTAATTGTAAATTTTTTTATCAAATTATCTTTTTTTTATAAATACTACTACCTCTGTTTTAAATTATAGCGAGTAAGTGTCTTTTTCGATTTTCAAACATTCCTCTTCGATCATTTATCTCATTCAAAAAAAATTATGAAAAAATGATTTATTTTATTGTGAAATAATTTATTATTAAAAGAATTTTAAACTTGACTTATTTATTTTTGTATTTTTGTAAATTTTTAAAATAAAATAAATGATCAAATGACGATTTTAATAAGTCAAAAATATTATTTATTTTGAAAGGAGTAGTATTAATTATTTTAGATGTGATTTCTATAAAATTATTGGTGCGTTCAACGGGCCGTTTAGGCTAGGCCATGTTTGGCTATGAAGCACAAAACCGTTCCAAGGTACGGCTTGGTTTTCGTTCGGTTGCCATTAGCCATTGGCACATCTACATCAACCCATTATTGCAGCGATGGATGATGCTCTGCATAAATACAAATCGGGGGTTAAGTTGCGGTTAGCACGAACAGGCCCCCTAGACTTTGCAGACGAGGCTCACAAAACTGTTCAGCTGTCTGCTTTGATGTGAAAGGTCGTCGTACTCACCATCATCATGGGTCAATTTTCAGGTGGCATTAGCGAGATCGTCACAAGTTCGTGATTTTTTAGTTAATATTCATGATGCTGTGAGCTGAAGACGTATTGAAATTGTGGAGAACTGCTGATGTGGGTCGATGTTTTTAGTTGAGCCACTCGTGTCAGCGCCAGCGTTTACAAAAACGGCTAAAAATCGGCCGATTTTACCGGATGATCGGATTTTTTTAAAAAATTTTATTTTTTAAATTTATTAAACCGAAAACCAATTAACCGATGAAAACGAGTCAGATCGATTTCACCAAAAATTATAAAAACCGATTCATTTTCACCGGTTTTATAAACCTTGGCAGTGAGCCTTCGGTACTTTTTTTAAGTTGAAAAGGTATAAATAATAGAGAGGCTCAAGACTTTTTTTAAGTTGAAAAGGTATAAATAATAGAGACCCTTGATCTAATCCAGATGGCTCAGACTTCAGCTAATGTAGAGAATGTCTCTCTCTGCGTTGACTGAAACAACTGCCGACGATAGGAACCCGAAAATTGCATACATAATGACAGAAGTTAGCAGCGCGGCTAGCACTTAAAAGGGTTCGTTTGGAATGAAAGAATTTTTATCGTTCTTTGCGCTTTTTTTTTAAAATTAAACTAATTTTTGTAAAATTTTTAGGTTTCAAAAAATGCTTAAACCAGATCAATCAATTTCACTGAAAACAGCAGATTTTCAACGGCCGGTGGCCGCTTGACTTCCTGTACTATCTCTACGGTTGAACAACGCCATCATATATTGATGCGTGCCGTGCAACTTTGTTACCCATCCGTCTCAAAATAATTAGTGTATTTTTTAATTTTTTTTATTATTCATTTTATTCAATTTTTTTTAAAAATATTTATTTTATTGTAAATTGATTTATTATTAAAAGTACTTTAAATTTAACTTGTTCATTTTTGTATTTTTAAATTTTTTAATAAGACAATTAGTTAAACATCGATTTCAAAAAATCAAAAACAACACTTATTTTAACAGAGAAAATACAAGATTAGTGCGACATGGGTGTGTTAATAAGTGCACTAAAATTAACTTTGTAACTTTTTTAGTTAAAAAAATAAATTAACTTTTCAAAAATAGAGAAGATTTTAAACTCCCTTCGTCCTCATTTAGTTGTCCTTTAGTCGTGGACACGGAAATTAAAAATAGTGAAAAAGTGAAATGCGTTGAAAAGGAGAAAGAGAGAGAGATAGAAATGTATTAAAAATAGAGAAAGATGTATTAAAAAGCGAGAATAACAAGTAAAAAAAATTTTGAGAATGACAAATAAAAAGAAAAAATCAATTGAAAAAATGAACTAACGAGCTTTATTGGTTTTAGTTTTCTCCTCTAGTGCGGCATTTCACATCAACAGGGGATAAACTATCATCAGATGCTCGTCGCCTTTGCAGAATTGCAGTGCAGCACGATGATAGGATATCCTAACTCCAACATGACACGTAAACAACACAAGCATCCCAGACTCTTCAGTAAGCACAAAGCAATGGAGATATTCAATCAATTAATCGAACGCTTCATGGAAGTGACGTCTTCGAATCTGGTGTAAATTTGAACAAAACTGAATCTCAAATGCTAGTTGTATTTACATTACAGTACCATTCTGCAGTTCACAATTCATAATCTGGTCCTCACAATTAGTAGAAACGCAAAACATTTCACAAAGGTAAAACTGAAAATGAAAATCTCCATTGTAAAGTGGATGGCACCCTCATCAGAGCACTCTAGAAATCGAAGCCACCGTCGAAGCCCCCGCCGTCATCGAACCCGGCGTCGTAGCCGGACGCGTCCGACATCATGTCCCCGAGAAGGAGCCCGCCGACCGCGCCTCCGAGCAGCCCGGCGCCGAGCCCCATCCCGAAGTTGTTCTTCTTCGGCGGCCTCACGGCCTGCTGCTGGTACCCGTACCCGGCCTGCGAGTACCCATACCCCGCTTGCGGCGGGGGCGGGTAGCCGTACCCGGCCGGCTGTTGCGGGTAACCGTACCCGTACTGCGGTGGTGGAGCGGCGTAAGGCGTCGCGGTGCTGGGACCCGCGGCTGGGTAGGCCGTCACCGGCTCACCTGCTTTCGCGGGCTTACCCGATCCACCAGCGGGCGGGTAGCCGGAGGGGGGCGGGTAAGCTGTCGCCGGCTCGCTGGGCTTTCCCGCGGGTGGGTAGGCGGCTGGAGGCGGGTAGGCCCCGGCTCCTGCGTCGGCCTTGGCAGCAGGCGGGTAGGCAGTGGGAGGCGGGTACGCCTCGGCCTTGCCTGCCGGTGGGTAGGCGGAAGGAGGCGGGTAGGCGGAGGCGGGCGGGTAGGCGGCGGCCGGTGGAGGCTGCGCGTACGCGGCAGAGGCGGAACTGGGGTTGTATCCGGTCGATTGGGTGACCTCCCCGAGCTTGTACGAGAAGTTGAGGACTCCCTGAGGCTTCCCAGAGTTGATCTTACGGACCTGGTACGCGACGAACTTGGTCGGCACGGCGCCGTCGGGGGCGCCAGAGAGGAGCTCGGAGAGCGGGACGTGAACCTCGCCGACGTCGCGGTCGCCGAGGGCGCGCTCGGCGCGGAGGAGCACGTGCAGGGACCCGGCGCCGGAGGCCGGGACGGTGAACCGGAGCGTCGCGTTCCAGGTCGGGTTGCGGCCCCCGGTGCGGTCGGCCTGGATCCGCTGCCGCGACCGCGGGTCGCCGGAGAGCGAGACGACCGCGTACACCTCCATCTTCGAGAGCAGGTTCACCTCCTTTAGATCCTTCGCCGAGATCAGCGTCAGCTCCAGCGTCCTCTGCGCCATGGCGGCTGCAGGCGGAATTTTTCTTCCTCCTTGGTTGGGTGGAGAAGACGGACGGACGAGCAGAGATTGGATTCGATCTGTATTTGTTTGTGGAGGAGAGTTGTGTGCAAACTGCGACGACTTTTTGATAAATAGATGGCGGAAAGGATCGCCTATTCTGATCCTTATATAGCGGAAAGAAAACGGACGAGATTTCCAGGATATTTCTTGGACGCGCCTTCACCATCTAATCAATGACGTGTAGGCCCACGTAGAGCGTGGGACCCAGAGTCATTGAGTACAAGTCATTACTTGAAGGTCTTTCGCGAGTACGCGTGATCGTTTGGTCGGTTTGCTCACGCGGGAAGATAAGACGAAAGAGTCTTGCATGTCTGTCACGTGGTCCCCATTAACATACTTGTCCACTGGTCAGTGATACAGAAGATGCCACGGGCATAGGCTTTCGTAGTCTCGTGCCTCCGAAACTTCCTACTCTAGCGACGTTCAGCCGGAAAGAAATGAAGGGCCACGGGCCACCCGTGTACTAGACGGTTCTCCCTAGTGGCTCTGGGCCCACTTGCAGTGACAATAAGTCATGCGGTTGGCCCACGAACGACGAGCTTCGCTAGGCGCACTTACCGACTGCGGAGATTTTCTAGCTGTTGACCAACGCCGTGTCATGCGGGCTCTCAATGAATTTCAGCCGCCGGATGAAGAAGGCAATAAGCGGATTCTCTCAGGTCCTATCTGTGAAGTGTGAACCCGATTCTCTTGCAGGCTAAGGAAGGCTTCGACGCGTGGACGACGCTGCGTGTCCGTTGCTGGGTCTTTCTTCGCCCCGGATGCAAATTCCTCTTCGGACTACTCCCGCCGTTCATTTTTCTATTCCATTCCCCCCGGATCTTAAAAATTTGTTCTTAAAGATGTGTAATATTTTATTGGATCTAATACAAGTACAATAATATCCACTCTAACCGGACGATAAGTTAATTTTATCAAAGGGTATGCATCCTCTTCTTTGCCTCCATAAAACAAGGGAGCTGACCATGAATGCTGTTGCCCACTGATTTTAACATCATTTTACACATTTATTTTAGTTAAAATAACTAAATATATAAAATCATAAGTAATATTTTAAATATCTCTAATGATAAATTGAATTATAACAAAAAATTACATACTAATATTTAATATATTTTAAATAAGATGGGTAGTCAAATATAATATTAAAAATCAGTGGAGATATTTTAGAGCATTTCAACATTTATGCATCAATAGAGACATCATGTGTCGGCCCTCATGAAATATGAATTTTAGTGACGTCGCATCTGTGTGTGCTATTGCGTGACGGTTTGCTGTCACGAATCATTTTCATGGCGGTTTTGAGTATTTTCGTGAGGGTTTGAGGTTCACAGGAAAAGGCTGTGTTTGTGGTAGTATATTACATGGAACCTATTAAGGTTGTTTTGATGATAACTCATTGTAAATAAAGTTAAGTACATATCATATCACCATCCATAGCGTGGGAGCATCTAACATAAAATAAGAAGAATGGGTTACGTGCTGATAATAAAAATAGAGGAAAGAAATAAACCAGGCTACACATAAAATGGGCCAGATATCATGTGTTGTGGACTACTCCTATATGCTGATTGGGCCCAAGATACAACTCATTGCAACTAAAAATTTAGAACAAATGAAAAAAAAAACTATGTTGAATCCAAACTAGGATAATATATTGCACATGGACTGAAATGTATAGAAAATGGCCACTGTGTTTTTGGTAAAAAGAAAAAAAAGGCCACAATGCGCAAACATATGCTATAGTTTGTCTCACGCTGTTGCGTAGTGGGCGTCTACGAAGGTTTCCCACAACCATTCAAATGTCATAAAAATCTATTTGCCTCCGGATGATTTTTTTTTTTGTGTATTCTGCTGAGTAATTATAATGTAGAAAAATTGGAGAATCGGAGGTAGTATGTCAGGTTATGTAGCCACAAAGTTAGTAGGAGTACGACATAACAACAGTCAGATTACCAGTCGAATATGATTGCCAATTTCTTTTCATGTATACATTATTGATTTATAGTGGAATGCTAGAATAATCATTGAGTATTTTCATGAAAATGTGAGGGCATTAAATATTTTTTTGAAAAGGAATAGCATTAAATTTAGAGGTGCTAAAAGGAAAAAACAATCATTCATGTTCTTTATACTCGGTCCGTTCATTCTATACCTTTTCTTTGCCCCATTACCCACTTTTGATCCAGATGACCCCAACACGTTTGTGTGAGCTTTACGTTGCATATTTTTTTATTTTTGGCTACGATACGAGAATCTGGCCACGAATATTGTGAGAAAACTTTTTAGCCTATCGTTCGCAGTCGCTGCACGTCCAATTTTCATTCAACCTTCTTGACAGCCCAGCGATGACGTCAGCATAACCAAACACGGGCCGCAGCGCCGTTTCAAATCTCGAGTGTTCATGATGGGTCAAATTTCGCAAGGTCAAAACGAGGAAAACGAAGAGAAAAGGCGACCCGACCCGGCGAGGAGGAGGAGCGAGCTGCCCCCCCGTCTCTTCGTTTCGAGAAAAGGGGCCGCCTGTCTCGAAGTGTTGGCCGCGGAAATAGACAAGTCGGCGGCGCGCCTCCGTCCCTAACCAAACACCGCACGACGCGAGCCAACACGCCCACCCGCACCACCACCAGGCGACGCGGCGCGGCCCCAGGAGCCGAACCCGCGTCTTTCCCAAAAGCCAGACCCGGACTCCGTCCTCCTCCTCGCCCCGCCGCCGCCGCCGTCGCCGACGATGGCCTCCGAGGAGGAGCCGTCGCAGATGCGGAGGGCGCTGGTGGACTCGCTCGCGGGCGCCATCTCCGGCGGCATCTCGCGCATCGTCACGTCCCCCCTCGACGTCATCAAAATCCGCTTCCAGGTTCCAACTTCCGCCGAAACCCCTTGTCGTGGGTTCCATTCGCCCGCGAGGCCGGTGCTGTGTCGCGCGCTGTTCTATTGGGACCTAGAGGTTGTGAGACACTAGCTCGAACGATTGGGGACATTTCTGGGGCTATGGGCGTGTCTGGCCATCTAGGATGGGAGGATGTAGGTGTTGTGCGCGCTGGAAGCCCTTGAGTCCTGCCGATTCGCGCCTGCATTACTCATCTTCAGGAAATTTGGTTTGGTAGCGTCAGCAAGTTGTGTTTATTGGTTTGAATTTGTGGTTCAAGCGTGGGGAAACTGTTTGGTTCGATGAATTCCGAATATAATAGGCTATACTTGGAGCGATTAGCTATGTTGTAGAGCTTAATTTCATGCCTCGCTTTCCACGGTTTGTTTTAACTTGAATTGATGGCGGTTTGGGAGTCTTTTCAGTTTTCATTGGCGATCTAGGCACGATTGACATGGGTTACAGATGATTTATTCTGCATTTAACTCAGTTTGATTGTTACCAGCTGTTTCTTAAGTTAAGTACTTCAACTTGAATCCACAACCATATCTGCTTAGATGTTTAGAGGCTTCTTCGTTTTTATTTGCAGGTTCAATTAGAACCCACAACCTCGTGGGGTGTTCTACAGAGGAATGTCTATGGACCTTCCAAGTACACCGGACTTTTGCAAGCAACTAAGGATATCCTCAGGGAGGAAGGTTTGCCGGTATGTTCCTTTCTTGAACATTTCTTGATAAGATTTGTTGTAGCTGCTAGCAACACTTGCTGTAGAAATGCCACCACAATGGAAATAATGTGTACGGTTGCTGTAACTGTAGCAACACTTTATTTAGAAATGCCAACCGCAATGTTCAAACCAGATCACTACTGCAGGGATGTTTCATGGAAGAAGAAGAGCATCATAATACTATATCTAAAATAAAATGTGTAAGATGTTCTTATATAGTTGTTTAAAAACTAATGGGTTACTCCATGCCTAGGTTTGTTGTTGTTTACTCCATGCCTAGGTCTTAATTATATCTGCTCCCCACTCGTTTTAATTTTATTTTATGTTTTTCCACTTTTGTTGCTTTTTTTTTTTGCTTTATGATCTTGAATGTACATGTTCGCTCTTGACAGGTATTCTTATTGTTCAATATCTATCCTTCCTTGCAGGGGTTTTGGAGAGGGAATGTACCAGCTCTGATGATGTATATGCCGTATACAGCCATACAGTTCACTGTTCTCCACGAGCTAAAAACATTTGCATCTGGTTCATCTAGAACAGGTATCTCTTTGTAAGGACTATTTGCAGCATGGTCTATTGCGCAACCTTTTTTTTTTTGCGACACGTCTATTGCCCAACCTTGTGATTTGATCCATTGTTCCAGACCGCACTCTTAGCTGCTACTATCACTTCCAGGACCTTAAATGCTTTTACTAGTTTGGTTTATTGGTTATATTGGCTTAAATACTTAAGCGCATGGAATCAGGAGTTTCTTGACAGATACCTGCAAGAGATTCTTTGTGCTTAGATCATGACTTAGTAATCATGACTTAGTATCTGTACATTATATGACTACCTAGTCCATCAAACTGTGATTGTAGAGAAGGTTTACCTAAGCTCACTGCAGTACTCATTTGATGCCCCGATGCTCCCAGAACCATTATTTTCTTTTCATTCCAAGAGTTGTCAAGTACCCAGTTTTCTTTCCATAGGCAGTTATTATTTCCAGTAGGAATCCGAGAGTTTTAATTTCCCTTTCCCTTGCTAGTATTGATACTTATATCCACTAGGATTACCACATGCTCCAGTTCCTCGACCTTTTTAATGAGTTATGATAACAGTAACAGGGTCATGTTTTAGTAGAGCGGTTCGCTACATTGCTTCGGATTTAGTGGGATACTGGCTGTTTATTTCATTTGTAGTAGCATTTTGTTTGGTGGGGCATCTTTTATAGCTGGTGGTAGCATGTGCCTAAACTGTTTCATCTGAAGTTGTGGCGCTTTTCAGAGCAGTAGTGTGCACAGTTAATTGCTAATATGAGTAACCTGAGCTTTGCCCAAATAGTTACTTTATTACCATATGATATTTCCCGAATTCCTTTATAAGTTGTACATGTATCATTTCAAAACACAAAGATATATAAGGAAAATTGAATCATTGCATATTTTTGGTCTTAGGGTTTTGTGGGTTTCATCTCTAGCCTACGAAACTGGAAAGGCTTATTGTTGTTGCTGCTGCTGCATATTTTTATTTTTTAGTCTTACACGATCTTTTTTTTTTCCTTTACCAGAGGATCATTTGCATTTGAGTCCCTACCTGTCCTATGTAAGTGGAGCTCTAGCAGGATGCGCAGCAACAATAGGGTCTTATCCATTTGATCTCCTGAGAACTATTCTTGCATCGCAGGGTGAACCAAAGGTAAATCTGACATTATGTTTGGCTTTTACTGCTGCTTTTTCTTCTTTTAGTTTGAACACTTAACTGCTTTTCAAGCTGGTGTAAATGTGGGGATTGTACTTCATGGCCAGAGGTTTTGAGGCCCCTTGTATGGTAAGTTTCAGTGGAGTTTGAAATGAAAGTTTTAGTGTCCGATTCAAACCATTTTAAATCCATGAAGATTAATGGAGGCATCCTGACCTTTCATTGTTTCAGCTAAAATGTCCTGCTGATTCCCCATCTTCTTAAAGAAACTTTGTGTTTGTACCACAAATTCCTATTAGTTCCAGTGCCATTGCTTTGATCATAGAATTACACTTCTGAGTCTCAGTTGCCAGCCATTTTTTTTTATATTCAGAGTAGATATTTCTTATTGTGAATATATGTGATATATGTTTTTTTTCATTATGCTTTGTTGAGATTTTATGCCATCATTTCATTGTGCCTTCTTTGATGTTTTTTCCCCACATATTGCATTTTTTACCAGACGCTATGTATATGCATGGGTTGCACTATTTACTGATTCAAAGGGACTTTACTTTTGTCTGTAGGTTTATCCGAATATGAGGTCAGCATTTCTTGATATAGTTAAAAGTCGTGGCTTTCGAGGGCTTTATTCTGGTCTGTCCCCCACCCTTGTCGAAATCATACCATATGCTGGCTTGCAATTTGGTTCTTACGACACTTTCAAGCGTTCAATGATGGTAAAGACACTGACCTCATGTTTTTCATGTTATTGGTTTTTTGTGTAAATTAAGAAATGTAATTCGACAGTCATTCAATATCACTCTTACAATAAGCCTATTAGGTACTTTAATCGAAGCTTGATTTGATTACTTTATTTTATTTCAGTCTTTCTTGAATTGTTAGGCTTACATATGTTGGTGTTGTATAACAATTTTTTCTTCCACATAAAGCAAATTATTTGTTGCTTGCCTTATATCTGGCGTGGGCATCTGTGACTGCTGGTCTTAAGTTTGCTGATTGCATTTTCTTCCTTGTAGGCTTGGAACAGATATAAATATTCACATCTTAACTTGGGTAGTGAAGATGACTCCGTGTCAAGCTTTCAGCTTTTTCTTTGTGGGTTTGCAGCTGGAACATTTTCAAAGGCTGCCTGTCATCCACTTGATGTTGTAAAGAAAAGGTTCCAGGTAATTTTCATGCTTTAACAACCACTGATTTCTCATCTGTTTGCTTCATGACAGTTGGATATAAAGAAGCACTCTAGAAAAAAGGTGGTTTAGAATTACATAAAAAAATAACTTGAAACTGCTTTTTTTTTTAAGACGCAACAACTATTGTAGCTGATTGGTTTTCCCTATGCTTGGGCAGTAGTGGTCCTGTGAATAGCTATTTAAATGGAATCACCGAATTTGATAGCTCTTAACTGGTTAGTTGGAGAAATAAAGAGCAAAGCAAAATATTCTCTGAAGCAGCACAAATTAGACAGACTGGATGTATTTGGATCAATTCACCAGTTTTTACGATTTGCGTTACAAAACATGACCAGGATAGATTTTGGTCCCCCTTCATTCCCCCCCCCCCCCGGCGTTACGTTATGTGAATTTTATCCCTCAGATCTCTATAGTTCTATTCCCTTTTGTTCCTTGATGCATGTTTAATCAATATTCTCGTGCTTAGATGCTGTAGACAATTGAGTCCAGATAGGACCAAACTGCTTTTGTTAGTTTATTGCGAGCATATGGTGTTGTACAACTTCATCGATAAAAACAGTTCCGTGGGCAAACTGTCCATTTACATTTGACAATGAATCATTTGACATGGGTTGTGATATGTGAACATGATATACTTGTCAAATAGTTGAGCTATTCTCATAGAAGATTGGTATTCATGGTGCACCCATATTATTTTTTGTAACGCTGCAGATTGAAGGATTGAAACGTCATCCAAGATATGGTACTCCAGTTGATAGCAGTACATACAAGGGCATGTTCCATGCCTTGAAAGAGATTGTGGCAAAGGAGGGACTCGGAGGCCTTTATAAAGGGCTTTTCCCCTCTTTGGTGAAATCGGCCCCTGCTGGCGCTGTGACATTTGTGGCATATGAATACATATCAGACTGGTTAGAGTCAATACTGATGTGAAAACCACCAATGCAGTAATAAATTTTTATCCCCGTTTTGCCTATACTATTCATATTCTCGCTGCATGCTTTTGTAAGCCTGTACTAGTATAATTGATTTATGTCTGGAAGAGGCTGCAGTTCCTTTGGATCTTGCAGTCCATACAAGATATGTGGAGCCTGCAAAAATCTGCTGGATGAGTCATGCTCGTAAGCTCCTCTCATGGGTTATGGAAACTCACTTAGGCATCACATGAATGAAGCAGTCAAGTTGATCATGAACTATGTTACGTTTCTAGATGTCTACTCAACTGGGCCTACATTTTTTGTGCATGTGCTTTACAGTGTGCCTGCAATTTACTGAACCTGAAAATTATTTGCAGGATTGGGAGCAAGGCAGGAGTTGAGTGAGTTCTTGTTGGCTAGTCGATCTATCGAGTGACTGTAATTAAAACAGTTTCCACAACCCGGTCATCTGAGGATTGAGTTGGTTTTGGACCGTAAGGTCAAGTGCATACAATTCCTTGAGAGCGGATACATGTAAAGCCGAGCATAGAAAAGCTATTTTGCCGTATTCTATTTTTTTTTTTACCCATCGCCTAATGTGGCGGTGTATTCATTAACCTGTAAGACTAAGGCTGAGTTGCTAACATGTTAAATGTGAAGGGCACCCGGCATTTTTGTTAAGATTTTAGTTTCGTCACTCGTTCTAGTTAGGTCATTCTCATCCATCCAACTTGTACGAAATACATGTTTATGACATTGTTATTGCTTCGTGCTTGCCAATTTTTCCTCCTCAAGCCATTTGTTTTCTGATGTTTGATTATCATCGCACGATTGATTTCGTAGCTGGCAGTTGAACGAGTTGTTTTTGGTTTGGGACTTTTTCTGATTTGTGAGGCCTGTGAGGCTTTGTGATTGGACAAAGGCCGCTGAGATGGATTTTTTTTTTTTTTGAGAATTAGATGGACTATGCTGATGTAGTTGGGAGGGAAAAAATAAGATAGGAACATCGGTTCGAGGCAGATGGAACTATGGAAGTACCTTTGTTTAAAAAATATAAGCATTTTTAAGTTTGGATAGATAAAGTTAAACTTTTTTAACTTTAACAAATAATATCTAAAAGATTATATAATTTTTAATATAAAAAATATTTTTTATAAAAATGTATTTTTATAATAAATTTAAAAATATAATTTTTATATGATATTACATTATTAATTATATATTATTAATAGTATAAAATTTTAATTTTAATTAAACATAAAAATGATTATATTTTGGAACGAAGAGATTACTCATCGACCTGTTCCTTTTGCCTCTTGTTTCACACGTGGTCCGCTGAATTCAGCGTGCTTTATGTGATCTACAGTATTTGCTAAGTTTGGACCATCGGCCACAGTGAAGAGGTCATAATAGTCTTTTTCGTGATGTTATATATTAATATCAGTAACTAATTTTAGTCTGTTAAAATTTAACTATTCGATATAGCCTTGGTTAAAAGCCAAAATATCCCTTTCTTTATCATCAATTTCAATACTCTAAAGTGCTGTTTAAAATAGAGGAATTTCTCTTTTTGCTGCGTTTTTTTCTTTGAAATTAAATCGATTTCATATAAAATTTTTGTAAAATTTTTATAAAATTCTTACGTCCTAAACGGGATCTAAAGTGACGTATGGTAGATAAGAAATGTTAGATGGTTTCCAATTGCAAAATAGATGTATCAGTCTCACACAAATACGCGCGTGCCAGTGTGTCCCACTGACTCGGAACGTGGTAGGATCAGAGCTGGAGTGCATGATAGGCAGTTGGACACGCATCCCCTTCCGTTCCGAGGTCGGTCACTCGGCTGGCTGGCGGGTGGCGGCTCCGGTTAGTCGGCGGAGGACGTCCATCCACGCCGACACGGCGAGACACCAGAAAACCTCAAAAAACACGCCAAAAGACCGGGAGAAAACGAGAAAGGAAGCTCCGGCACGGCGGTTCCTAGCGACCCCAAATATAGCCTCCTCTCCGGCTGTCCACCCGATCCCGCGTCGCGGTGGTAATGACAGACACCAGACCTCAACCAGCGAACGAGACCGGCCAAATCAACCAACCAGAGCGTCCGTTCCCTTCCCGCTGCCCCGGATGATGTCCACGGCGGCCGTGGCGAAGCACCACCACCACCAGCACAGCCACGGGGCGCGCTGGCGGCGGCGCGACGGAGTCATACGCTGCTCGTCGCCGGCGCAGGAGTTCGCGGCTCTGGCGTCGGTGTTCCGGCGGCGGCTGGTGGTGGGCGCGACCACGGCCGCGGCCGCGGCGGTGGGGGCCAACTTCGGCGGCGTCACCAGCTTCCTGCTGGGGCTGTCGCCGGAGCTCGGCCGCTCGCTCCGCCTCGACGTGCTCTACCCCGTCGGCGGGTTCACGCGCTGCCTCGACTCCGACAATGGGTTCGGTAAGCGCACTGATTTCCCTTTTTCCCTCGCCTACCACCTCTTTACTATTTGGTTCTCTTTGGTCAGCTTGGAAATTGGCATCTGCTTGTGCTGTTCATATTCAAAGAAAATTCGAATGGGAGTAGTACGTTGTTCGAGTTCGGAGTCGATTGATTGCGTGCGATCTTTTTGCTTCGTCAATTGCCATTTGCCTGGATGAGGCGTTCCATCTATGCTTAGTTGAATTGATTGCTTTTTGCTATCAGCAGTTGCTTGTCAAAAATAACTCCCTGCGCTGCTGCCGGTCTCTTTCCTCGTGAAACACATTGAGCTGTAAGCTGTTGCTGCTCTGAATTTAAAAACATTTTGCACACGTAAGATGAACAACCACTCTAATTATTTCACAGAAAGCTAATACATATACTACCAGTACCTTTCTATGGTCAACTAGGCGCAGCACTATTCAGTAAAATGACGTCCCTTCTTGACATCAACATCAGTCATTTTTTTAGACCACGTGATTAACAAAACATGCTTATTACAGTATATCATTGAAGCCTTAGACTAATGAAAATTTGAGGTTTTCCGTTGGCACTTGGCAACTTGATATACTCTAGCGGTGATGCTTAGCCATCCAAAATATTCGGGGTGCCCCAACATGTGTTGTGTGCTCGTTGTTATCAAGCTGCAACTTTGCGCCCCCACCAAAAGTGCAGAAATAAGGAAGCGTGGTTGGGTGCACATCCCACCCACAGAAAATAAGGGGGTAATAAAGTTAAGGGAGTATGTTGCTGGGTTAGAAAAACATGGGCATTTTTTGTTTGTAATTGTGGAAGGTAACCTTATGTTTGTGGAGTATATTTTTAATAAAAAATCCCAATGTGGCTACAAGCACGAGTGGCTACAACAAGGTGGTCCATAACGGTGCCAGTTACTGGACCCTAGCTCCATTATGCCTCCAATGGGATTATGTGTGGATCGTGGGATATCTGGTGGCACATTTAGGACCAGGAATCATGCACCGCCTGGGGTCCATGCGATCGTAACTTATGGTTCTGGTGGCTGCTTTTCAACAAGGCAATATATTTTTCGATCTGGTTTGCTAGACGGTTTGTCCCCAAGGAATAGGATGTCATGAAAACTCCTTTTTTTTAGTGAATCTCTCTTTTGAAATTATGTTGATTGCGAAATGAGGTTAAAAAACAATAGTGTGTTTATGTAGGCAAACTACTTTCTGGAAATTTCAGTATCATACCATTTTACAAAGTATTAACTTAATCCATTTCAAATGTGCAGAATTTATCTATCCATCAAGTTGGGTTGGAGATCAAACACTATTATTCAGGCAAGCGAAGAGGGCAGAACTGCAGAGATCACTAGATCCCCCACCAATCGGAACAGCTCCATCTAGACCGCGAAACTTTAGTGAACCTGTGGCTGCGTTCGGGCCCCCGGGATCCAGTGGGGAGCTCAACGTCAGTGTCATTGTCTCACCTGTACCTCAAGACTTCTCGTAAGTCCGCTTAATTTCTTACTTCCCATTTGCTGTATCAGGTTTACTCACATAGTCTGTTTGAATTTCACATAAGTAATTACAACTTTTTATGGCCTGTTCAGAGCATCTGAAAATATACAGGGCTCTTTTACTTTTAGTTAATTATTTTTTTTATCAAATTAGAAATCTGCAGTGTGCTATAATTTTCACTATTTCAAACAGGATCGAGGCTTTTGGCGGCCCAAAAGATGTGGGAGAAGTGGTACTCAGACGGATTGCAAGAACAAGACGAAGTCCAGACATCAACGCCACTCTCATAGACGCTGCCTTGAGAGAAGATGCAGAAAATGTGAAGTACTACAAGCTGGAGTTCCGAGTTGAAAGCCCTTTGTTCCGACGACACAATGTTGCAGTCTGCTGTGCGAGGAACGGCAAACTTTACACCATGAATGCTCAAGCACCAGAGTCGGCATGGAAGTCTGTTCAGAAAGAGTTTTCGGCAATGGCGGATTCTTTCAACCTGGTGGCTGATGCTTGATACATTGGACACAATTTTGTATAGTACCCCTGAGTCTTTTTCTTGATTAGTTTCTCAAGCACGAAATATCTTGTTCGCAAGACTAGGAGAAATGTAGCAGAACTGTTGCAGCCAATGTCTGAAGTTTTATTCTGCCAGCAATGCCTAGGATACCATTATGCAGATCCTGATCCCCCTGATCATTTGTGGGAATATCAATTCAATTTTCAAACTTGGATACCATTTCACTTTCTCTACATCCATTTGTTGATTGGCAGATCTCAATCAGTAGTTCCTAGAGATCCCTTGTCGCCGAGCCAGAGAAATGCTCTACTTACAAACAAATCTTACAAACTGGTTACAAACAATTTCTATGAGCAGTGGACTTAACACATGCAAATCAGTATTTTGTGTAAGTAATTTGTAAAATTTTATTTGTAGATATAGAATCTATATTATCTATATAATCACTACTCACCAATGAACTAATCTTGAATTTCAATAAATTACATTATCATATTTATTTTAACCGTCAAATTTTTGCAGTACATCATCCAGACCGTCCATCCTTTTTCCTTACGGTGCGCGTCCACCGCTCCACGCCTGTCCCCTCGCCTCCCCTCCTCCCAGGCAGGAGTAAAACATTATCAGTGCCAACCATAAAACGGGTCCCTCAGCCAACGCCTCCGCTACCTGCCTCATCGCCTTCTCAGTCCCCACCCCGCAATAGCAGGGGGCCCCTTGGCAGTGGCGGGGCCCGGCCCGTCCGGACGTCCCCTCGTCCGTTTTTATTTTATTTTATCTCCTAGCATCGTCCACCGCCGCCGCTCCCTACCGTCTGACTCTTCCGTCTCCTCCCCGCGTCCTCCGTCGCCGTCTCCACTCCCGTACTACCTCCCCGTTTCCTCTCCTCCCCGTGCCTAGCCGCCTCTCTTTCTCCTGCCCCCGACATTTCCTATTAAAATACCCACCCGATGCCTCCCCTGCTCTACTGGAGAGGACATGACGACGGCGGCGTGGCCTACGTGGGCTCCGGCCAAGGGTGGCAACCAGCAGGTTCCCCATTCTTCTGCCCGGCGGGGTGGCCTTGGCACCCCTCTTAGAGCCGGAGCCAGACTCCTTCCGGGCCTCACCCTTCCCAGGCTTCTTCTCCTCCGTCGCCGCGGAGAGCTTCGGCGTCTCGGGCAGCGACACGCGCTCCGTAGAGGGTCCTGAGTTTTGCTTCATCCGGTTCAGGAAGTCCACGGCGTTCCGCTTCTTGGCGACCCCGCCAGTTGCCGCGCCGCGGCCACCTTTCTTGTCAGATTTCTTGGTCCCTTCGGCAGCAACGGACTCACTCTCCGAGTCCTTCCCTGCCTTCTGTCTTGGAGCTGCTTTCCGGGTAAGGCCGCCGCGGGTCTTGGTCGTCCTGAGTCCCCGTGTCTTTTCCTTGGTTCCTGAAGTGTTCATCACGCGACCTCGCCACACACACAACCCTCAAGCCTAGGTACCCCATCCTTCGTTCCTTCCTTGGATTCATTGTTTCCTCTATTCAATATCTATATCTACCCGTGAGTATCCTTCGTTCCTAGCTCCTCGACTCTTGGGATTTATCAGGGAAACGAAGGAAACCTAGGGTTCCTTTGGATTGGGGGTGATTTGATTTTTTCCACAATTAGGACGCCCTCCTTTAACAACAAAGTTAATTCAGCAAGGATATAGACGCCGAGCCCTCAAATTTGGCCTTTGTTTTCCCTCCGTGACTGATATTAAACTATTTGTCCCAATTTGTGCAGAAAAGAGGGCCAGCAGACTCAAGAGGAGATACAGAAGAGGAACCTTAGGGACGAACTTGAGCAACGTGAACGAAAGCACTACTCTTCCAAGGATAATTCTTATGCTGGTATACCTATATCCCCCATCCCTCTTTGCAGTTAGTTAGATGGTAATTTAACTGCCACTGACACTGCGCCTGCCTCTCATTTTCTATTAAAATCCCTATACCTGACGCCTCCCCTCCTCTCAACTTCCTGTACTAGCTTCTAGGTTGCAAAAGATTTCAGGACAACTGGATGTTCTTGCCAGTTCTCGATGTTCATGTTATGTGATTAGATGATGTTTCCTTTTTTTCTTATCAGTAATTTCAGTGCTTCTGGTTATTAGTTCTTACTATTCATCTTTGTTGCAAATTTATTCGTTGCAGATCTTTAAGTGGCCAAGGAAATAAATTACCACCTTTATTTACTGGAAATTCTTGCAATCTGTTGGACAAGTACCAAGAATACCTAGCAAATTGCAGGAAATACGGCGACCCAGATTTAGTTGTGATATTTACACCTAATACTTTGTCTGAGATTCTGTCTCCGTGCTTGCATCTTTTTAGCCATACAAATGCAGGTAATATCATATCAATTATACTTTTTACTGACATTACTTATTAATATGTTACTAAAAAAAGCACATATCTTTATGCAGTTATTTATACATTACAATTTAGAAAATGTAACCTCCCACATATTCATGTTTCTATATGGTTGGCAAAAGAAGGATCTTTAGATGCTGCAATGTTGAATTTTCCTCCATATGACATACCTAATAATGGATTAGTTTTCAATGGTCAAAGAATAATTTTACCACATCCTCTCAGTGCTGCAGAATGCATCCTCAGTGCACATGAAGCCATTAAAATTGCTGTGAGTGTGGGGTGCGTCTTTTAGTGTTAGGCTCCTGTATAAGTTTTTTAATTTGGCACGTTGCTACTTGTCACACCGGATTTTAGAAACACAAAACCCGATGACATCTACATATATGACATGATTAGTTTCATCATATATGTAGGATAATTAAGTGATAATCAGTTCTATATCGTTAAACAAACAATAAATACCAGAGTTTTGAAGAGCAGCGAGAGGAGAAAACTTTTGGGCACATCATAGGCAATCGACTGGCGGCAACGCGACCTTTTATACTTCGTCTTCAATTTACCAGTTGACTTAACTTTTTTTATCTTTTTGTCACTGAGCAGCATTCATAGGCAACAAAACAACAAAAGCAACACACATGAGTATATAAAATACTCAGTAAGTGTAGAAAGAGATGATATGAGGTCATAAACAGAAAAGACTATACATGGTTAATGCACTACTGCCATCTAAAAACTGTTGTTACTAAGCATCCTATTTAAGTTTGAACTTCCAATTAAGAACCAAAGAGACCTTATTGGATTCTATCTGACTACCAAACTCATCAGGGTGCCAATACCTGGCTACTAACTCATCGGGTCCCACCCGACTACCAAGAAAAGATTAACCAAATCCAACCGGCCCATGTGGTGGAACTAATCGTGAAGCAGTCCAGGCTGTTCTTAACCGTGAGCACGACTGTCATGACAGTTTTATCTCACGAGAGTTTGCACACTTATCACCACGAGTTGTGATTTCATTCTCTGTTGCTAGGTGGATTAAAAACTTTCTTTATACCAGTATTCGTCGATACATAACACACTTCATTGAGTGTGTGGCCAGAAAATCAGTACAAAGCCTTTACAAGGTGTCATTTAGTCAATATGCACTCGCTAAGGTTTCACCGTCACGACATCCAGAGTCTATTTTACCTCCGCCGCAGAAGCCTCCTCTTGCGTCACTACACCGTCACATGGTGCACACTAAACTAAGCTCAACCAATCAGTCGATTAGGGCCTACTATTTAAGTTTTGTGGCTGCGTTGTAAAGCCAGGTTACATGGTTCATAAACCGGTCCTGAAAATTTAGAGCAGGAACTAGCACACACCATAAACACTGAATAACAATCAAATACATCATACCAAACATCCATCCTGCTCAGATTCTCTATACAATAAGTCATTACCATTTTAATTAACATGAAGATGATTAAATTGCAAATATACCATTAATTAATTTTAGTAGTACAAATTTTACTCAAAGTCCAACTAAGACGGCAAAGCTAAGCATATAAAATAAACTACCACCACACCCAACCACGAACCAGCTTCAAGGAATTATAAAGAATATTCTCGTAAACCCAACATAGGATTCCAATTTAAGATTATCATGCATTTTCTAAATTCCTAAGTCATCTTAAATAGGAGCAATGTGATCAAAGACACTTGCCTCAAAATATTGCTTAGTTATTTTCAAGCTTCGCTTCGCTGCATAGGCTCTCTTGATTCCGACTTGTATTTTTCTCTTCGTACAATCATTGACAAACAATCAAACAAACAACTAAAGATCATATGCAATATTAGAGAGTCATTTTGGAGTGTTATCAAGGTTTAAAGAACTCATCAAGGATTAATTTACAGCAAGGAACTTCAAGCCGTGAGATGATAACAAGCAATAAACGGTGGCAACACGTCTGTCTGTGCACAAATAACACTGCAAAGACATGTGCGTTCTCGAATATTGGCTACACAATTTGAGGAAATCTTTGAATAGAAATGTGACTAATTATGTGAAACATGATAAATACGTGATGTTTTAAACAAGATTTAACCTGAGAAGGAGATCAATGAGCGAGATAGAGATTTGGTCCTGCAGCGGCAGTTGAAGAATAAATCGCGTTCTTGGAGAAGCCGAAGTGAATCTTAGTGAATCCTTCGGTGATGATAAAGAGAACTCTCTGGAACGCAACATAGGACAGGAGTTTCATTAAAATAATGGTTGAAATTGAGAGAAACAATGAACGAATTACCGATTCGTGAGCTGAACCTGTCCAAAACAGAGAGCAGTAGTGATTGCGATGGAGATCTTGGAAGCTACAGACCTCTGTTGGCTATGAATTTTGGATATGTTATAGAGGACTTCAAGGAGCGCATTTTGACAAAATTTCATCGAATTTTGTTGGACGGATCGCTGGGAACGTGGACGGAAATTGGAGGATCTGTGTCTGCTCGAGAGTTTGTGGGGAAGAGGAAAAGGCTAGAGATTATGGGGAAGTTGAAGGGGAAGAGATTTTTAGGAGTTTAAGTGTCATTTCTTTGTTTTTTGAGTGGATAGAGTATGCGAAAGGGTGAAAAACTCTTCACATCTCGAAATAAGAAATTTCGGGGTGTAACACCACTGATACATATAAACTGGTAGGATGGAAACATTGGACAATGAGATTGAAGCAGTGAAGGAGATGAAGTTGTCAAGAGGGTACTTATCTCCTCTCAGAGCTACAGATTACATCCTCAGTGCATTAAATGAGGTGGCAATATCCTTTTTCAAGTTACAAAACTATGTGCTCTCCAACAAGGTATACTGCCCCTCTTATGTTCAATACCAAAAACACACAACAACTTAATATGACTGATATAATATCTTTGAAAATATACATACATTTAATTTCTTCATTTATTTTGCCTTTTTGTATCCAGGTAACAACTACTCTGCAAATGGTAAAAAGAAATTTCGAGATCTAATATCAAAATCTACGGAAAAAGTTGGCAACGATGGAACCGAGACTGTTGCTGTGAGTGTGCTGTGATTATTTTACTTTCAATCTCCTATATAATCTTTTAATTAGGTACACTTCCTAATGATCCGTATAATCTGTTCACCCAGCAACTTAATGTGACTGACATAATATATTTGAAAACATAGATAAATTTAATTTCTTCATTTCATTTTTTTCGTTTTTTCCTTTTTTTATCCCGCTGACATCCATTTCTTCAAATTGTAAAAATGAATTTGGAGATCTGATACGAAAAGCTATGGAAAAAACTGGAAAGGATGGAACCGTTACTATTGCTATGAGTGTGGGGTGATTCTTTTACTTTCAGTCACCTGTGTAATATTTTAGTTTGGTACAATTCTTACTGATCTGTAGAATCTGGCAGTATGGTAAAACATTGTTAGGGCAGAGGATGAAGAGGTCAAGAGGCTACATAGCTGCACACTTTGCGAGTGATCAGAAGACCATTTTTTTAAATCTGAGAGAAGTTAAGCTTTGTTAGGTTTTCATATATCAATTTCTAAAAATTGAAACTGAGTGTTATATGCCATGTGTTCTGGACACATTACCTCAGTTCAAAGAGGAATGCATCATGTAATACGATAGATGGCCTTTTTTTCTAATGCTACAGATGTCAAAGTATGGGTTTTATCAAAGCTCATTGCAGAGAACTGAAGTTTATGTTTAGCTTTACTTACCGTATATAAATATAATTGTATTAATGTCTAGGGTCCTAAATTTCCACATACCTAATGCTCAGAGGTTATGAGTTGCATGGTTAGTGGTCAAAGTGTGTACTTGCTGGCCTTTGATGGAAAATGTGAAAGGGCAATTTCTTTTGCGTTTGATCAAGTTCATGATCTGTCTAATATTTTCTGTAGGTTATATGTTGGAGAAGAATGGAGGACAGGATAATCAGATTTCAGATGATGAGGTTTGCTTCTGTTTGTTTCTGTCATTTGCTCTCTTTTTAATTTCAGAGGATTGCCTGTTTTGAACTAGAGCCTTTATTTTCCTCTGCAACTAATAATTGAATACTTCAAACCCAACTGTATATGAGTTGCTTACACCCCGCTTTTGTAGTTTGTTGTCACAACCTCTATTTATACTTCTAAAACATCTTTCTTATGACACTAAATAATTATACATTTAACCATATTTTCATATTATCATCCAATGATTCCTAAGGTCTCGCAGGAACGCCTCGGGAAATCATCTAGGTGCTCACATAGCCAGGGTCAGATCCTGCACGTGGCAGGAGGCTGGAAGCGTTGCGACAGGAAACCGCCGGTCTGGAGAAGGGGATGGAAAGCAGAGCAGTCGCGCTGTCTGCTCCCCTCCTGCTTTTCTTGATGAACTGCAACATATACTTGGTGGCAACCATTTCGTAAAATAATGGTGTTAGATTCACTGTAATACCAAGTGTCATAACAAGTTCTCTTCGTTCTTTAATTGTTGTCGTTATTAACTTTTTAATCTTAATATTGATCATTTATTTTATTCAAAAAATAAATTCGAATTTATAGAATTATAAAATGTGATTAAAATAACTTTAATAGTAAAGTAAATTATAATAAAATATATAATATTTATTGAACTTTTTTGAATAAGACAAATAGTTAAAGATAAAGTGTCAACAGTGAAAACAATAAAACAACTGAGTGATACTCCTCTTTTTATAACAACTGAGTGATACTCCTCTTTTTATATATGAAACAACTTGTCTTGAAATATATTGTTAATCACAATTAATAATATTTGATTTTGATCAAACTCACAAATACTTAAACCACATCATATATTTGGTGCCAATCGCGAAGCGAAATACAATTGGGCAGGCTCAGAGTCATGTAATCAGCAGCCCCAAGAGCAAGGGATGTTTCTTAATTCAACTGTACTGCTCTGCAATCTCCATGAGCAATTCCGAGAGCTCCCTCGACTTCGAGAACATGGGCATATGATCAGCTGCCCGCAACTCCTTCACCTCCGTGCCGGGGTTCCACGACGCCATCCGTCGCTGGAAATCGGCCGACCACGAGGCGTCGTCCTCGGCCACAACGTAGACACGCCTCGCCGAGCCGTACCGCTCCGCCGTCAGGACGTTCTCCTTCATCAACGCGTCGTTCTGAAATCGCTGCGCCGGCCTCACCAACGCCGTTGCCAAGGTCAGGTCCTGCATCGCAAAACCAAAGAAAGATGATCATCGCTGAGCTGATGTCGACGAACTGAGTGGCGGCTGTATTCCCTACCTCAGGTGGACTTAGCTGATACAATCTCTGAGCCAAGTACTGTGGTCCGAGCAGAAATGTTGCCACTGGATTCTGGGGATCACTGCTGGTTCCGTGCGTGCAGTCCATGAGGTGATCTGGCCCCCTTTCTTGCGCAAGCTGTACAGTACATTTGTCCAGAGAAAGTCATGGTTTTGGGGTATAAACCCAGACAAGATCCCCGTGTTAAGCCCAACACGGATGCGTACCTGTTCATAGATGATCGTCATGGGCTTGCCAGCGGCGGGCATGGCGGCCGAAACGAAGACCGCGACGGCTACCTTCTCCGGGTACCTCTCCATGGCCAGCGCGAGGCTCCGCCCGCCGAAGCTGTGGCCGACAAGGATGGCCCTCTCCCCCGGCGGCAGCGCGGCCACGACGTCCAGCAGCGGCCCGCTATACTCTTCGAAGGACGCCACCTCCTCGGTGCGCTGGGGCCTGGCGCCGCACCCGGCCATGTCGAGCACCGTGACGCGGTGGCCCGAGGATTCCAGGATGGTGGTCACCCTGTACCAGCACCATGCGCCATGGCAGATGCCGTGCACCAGGATGAAGTGGTGCTGCCTATCGGCGCTCTCCATGGCTGAGTTCGGGCAGTGCGGACGGACGGGAGGCTTCAGCTTGCTGACTATGAACGGAGAAGTGGTAACAGCATCTATCGCTGGTAATCTGTCCATTCGTATGTTGATTGTTGTCAGGTAATGTGAAGGCATGTCGACACTTTCTTGGTTGTTGTAGTAGTATTCTTGTGGAACTATTTGCGTAATTACTGGTACTATGCAGTACGTCTAGGTTTTAAAATATATTCTCACCATTTTTAAATTGATATCATCGATAACTTTTAATATTAACTGATCATTCATTTGTTTTATTCAATCGTTTTTGATAAATATTATATATTTTGTTATAATTTGATTTATTATTAAAGTTATTTAAATCACAATTTAAAATTTTACACATTTGAATTATATTTTTAATAAGTGATCAAAGTTGTTGTTCGAAGTCAACCGCGACATCAATTAAAAAATAGATAGAGTAAGTATTTATAAATTTAATAAAAATTAAATTTTTATCACTTTAATCATTAATAATGTTTTATCATATAAAAATTATATTTTTTTATTCATCATAACATAAATTTTTATAAATATATATATTTTTATATTAAAAAATATGTAATTTTCTAGATACTACTCCCTCCATCCCACAATGAGCTTGGTATAGACTATGGACACCGAGACCAAGAAGCAGTAGCTACGCCATGCAACTGCTGCTCGTTTACCTCCTAAAAATTGGGAACGCTGTGCGCTAATTACGCCATGCACTAATGCATGCAAGCCATGCAGTGATTCACGCGAATTGCCGTTTCATGACGGCATGCAGGGGCTGCGCATGTTTACCGAACAAAATTTGAAAGTTTTTTGCGCAGCATGCAGCGTTCCCTTCCAAAAAATTTTCTTCCTTTTTTCACGCGCTGAGCACTAGCCGAAACACATGCCAGCTGAAAATTTTCCCCTGACTTCCCTTTTCCCGCGCACTAAGCACTTTCCAACCTTTGTGCTGGAACAAAAACAAAATGGCGCGCTGCCGTTTGGAAACAAAATGACGACGAAATTTTCGCGGACTGAGCACTTCTAATTTGTAGCACCTATATATTTCGCCATTGGAGGACACAGCTCGATCTAGTTGTAGCTCTAAGAATCTCCTGTACTTCTCTTTCCACTCTATAGCCAGATTGGGATGCTGTGGGAGAGTGGGATGGACCTGCTCTTGAGCTAGACTATAACACGGTGTGGGATCAAGGTGCATCTTAATTAGTTTCAACTTCGTGAGCTAATCTGTTTTTATGCGTTGGCAAATTTTAGAGTATGGTTCTTGCATTTGTACAGCCATACACAAAGAAGATGAACGTGAAGATGATGGAGGCACGGCTGAACAACATGGAGGCACGGCTCAACTGCTTCATGGGCTAATCCTTTTTGTTATGTTGGAACAATTTTCTAACATACTTTTCAACTATTTTTGTGAGCGCAGCAGCCAGCAGCAGTGACAAGCAGAGCGCAGCAGTAACGAAAGGAAGAGAGCAGACAGGGAGTAGCAGGGAGAAGAAAACGCACTTGTCAGGGGAATAAAAACTCAGTAGCAGGGTGGTGAAGCGTGCGCCCTGGCGATAGGAATTTGCATGCAGTAATCTAACAGAATTTTGAATGTGGTAGTCTAACAAAATTTGCATGCGACAGCTTAAACGACGTCGCTAATTAACACTCGATACGGCCGGCTGCATATGCGCTTGTTTTGAGGAGATCACCTCGATACGGAACAAGCGAAGATGAATTAGAGATTAGTGTTTTGGCTTTAAACGAAGCTCATTGTAGGATGGAGGGAGTATACGTTAAAATAATTTGACTTTGTTCGAAATGCTTATAGTATTTTGGAACGGATGAATTAGTATAAAAGAGATCGGAAATACTCACTGATTTCATAACAGTACTCACTGGATGATGATACATAGGACACGTATATTAGTGCTCCACAAGAGCTAGATTACTAGTATAATATTTTCCTTTTTTTTAGTAGTATTTGTCGGCTATCTTGACGAGGACGTCGCAAAGTTCCTTGGGCTTGGAGTTCATGATGGCGTGGTCGGCGCCGGCGATCTCCTCGACTTCCGTGCTGGCTCATGGCATCCAGCGCTGCATCTCCTTGGTGCTGGACTCGTCGGCCTTGGCGATCAGGTACACCTTCCTCACCGACCCGTAGTTGGCTTCCGTGAGCAGCGCGGCGTCCTTCATCACCGGGTCGTTCGTGAACTGGTTGCCCGGCCTCACAAGCCTCTTCGCCAGGGTCAAGTCCTGCACATCCACATCGAAGTCAAGTCTACATATAGCAGTAACGAAATTTTAATAACAAATGCCCACTCTGTTTTATACAGTTCAAATTTACACTAAACAATTGGAATCGCTTCCAAAGTGGTGGCTCGGAAGAAGGGGATTCCCGTGCTCATACTCTTGATGAACTGGGAAGTACAGAAGAAAAAAAAATGCACATATCTTTGATCACAAAGAGTTATTGACGACCTCTCTGATAGCGAAGATCAAAGAAGAGGCGTGGACTTGGATGCTGGCTAAAGCCCGCCATCTAGCGCAGCTCTGTCTATGGGATAACTTCTAATGTCATGAGTATATTTTTTTGACCATGTAATCTCGGGGCCTCACCAGCATGTGACAAGAATAGAGATGTCTTCTCCTCTCTCCTGCTGCTGAGTACTCCCTCCGTTTCAATATAAATTTATTTTTAAGTTTTATTGACAATGACTTTGATCAATAATTTTGATAATTTTAATTAGTTTTAATAATATATATATATATATATATATATATATATATATATATATATATATATATATATATATATATATATATATATTTTGAATGTATATTTTGATGATTTTAAAAGTACAAATACTAGATTTTTAAATTTAACTGAATCTATAAAAATTATTGGTTGGTCATAAGAAGTACTCCTCTTTTTATATATGAAACAATTTGTCTTGAAATATATTGTTAATCACAATTAATAATATTTGATTGATCAAACTCAAAAATACTTAAACCACATCATATATTTGGTGGCGATCTTTTCGTGAAGCGAAATACAATTGGGCAGGCTCAGTCATACGAACAGCTCCAAGAGCAGGGGATGTTTGTCAACTCAACAGTACTTCTCTGCAATCTCCATGAGCAATTCCGAGAGCTCCCTCGGCTTCGAGAACATGGGCATATGATCAGCTGCCCGCAACTCCTTCACCTCCGTGCCGGGGTTCCACGACGCCATCCGTCGCTGGAAATCGGCCGACCACGAGGCGTCGTCCTCTGCCACAACGTAGACACTCCTCGCCGCGCCGTACCTCTCCGCCGTCAGGACGTTCCCCTTCATCACCGCGTCGTTCAGGAATCGCTGGGACGGCCTCACCAACGCCTTTGCCAAGGTCAGGTCCTGCATCGCAAAACCAGAGGAAGTACAAAGTGAGACGATCATCGCTGAGCTGATGTCGACGAACTGAGTGGCGGCCGTATTACCTACCTGAGGTGGACTTAGCTGATACAATTTCTGACCCAAGAACCGTGGTCCGAACAGAAATGTTTCCCCTGGATTCTCGGGGTCACTGCTGGTTCGAAGCGTGCTGTCCATGAGGCTATCTGGCCTCCTTTCTTGCGAAAACTAGTAGAGATGTCCAGATAGAGTCATTGTTGATTTGTTGTATGGTACTCCTATAAAAGAACGAATCCAGACAAGATCCTCGTGTAAAACCCACCACGGATGTATTATCCGTACCTGTTCATAGACAAGCGTCATGGGCTTCCCAGCGGCGGGCATGGCGGCCGAGACGAAGACCGCGACGGCGACCTTGTCCGGGTACCTCTCCATGGCCAGCGCGAGGCTCTGCCCACCGAAGCTATGGCCGACGAGGATGGCCTTCTCCCCTGGCGGCAGCGCTGCCACGACGTCCAGCAGCGGCCGGCTGTACTCCTCGAAGGACGCCACCTCCTCGGCGCGCTGGGGCCTGGCGCCGCACCCGGCCATGTCGAGCGCCGTGACGCGGTGGCCCGAGGACTCCAGGATGGTGGTCACCCTGTACCAGCACCATGCGCCGTGGCAAACGCCATGCACCAGGACGAAGTGGTGCTGCCTCTTGGCGCTCTCCATGGCTGAGTTCGAGCAGTGCGGACGGACGAGGTTCCAGCTTGCGGCCTGCGATGGTAGAAGGTACTGTAGCACAGATTACTGACAGTGCAGCATCTGGAAGTGCGCTTCGTCCTTTTCAATTCCCTCTTGCCTCTCGGTGATCTGTACTTTTCCTGCGAGGAATCTTCTGCAGGGTGCGTCGGACCTGGAGCAGCAATCTTCTGCGGGGTCGTCATGAGATTTTTCAATTTACCACCAAACACGTTAACTTCGTATTCAATCTTTATCGCTTAATTCGTAAATCTTTCAATTTTTATCACTAAATATATTTTTTACTTTAAAATATGTTATTTTTTTAAAATTTTAAAATTTTTATTGTTTTATTATAGTATGTTATTATACTGTGTAATAATGCGTTATATTTATTATATTAGCAACATTTAAGCTCAAATTTTATTTATTTTAACACAATAGAAAACAGTAAAAATAAATAAAATTTTGAAAAAATGATATGTTTTAAAGTTAAAAACGTATTTAGTGTTAATGATTGAAAGGCTAACGAATTGAGAGATAAAGATTAAAAGGGCTAACGTATTTTGGTGGTTAAAAAAAATTGAAAATTCTCGTCGTGCATTAGCAGTAGTATCGGGTAATGGGGCAATTACTTTTTTGCCATCCTCTGAAATAGTGAGCTCTCATTTGACATTCTCCCGAAATCAAACTCTCATTCGCCATCCAAGAGCCTAAAAAAAAGCTCATAGTACTTAAACTACCTTTTGTTTAATTATTTTAGAGTTTTTAATTATTGTACTAACTCTGCTTCTAAATTCTTGACTTTTAACTTTTAATGTCATTTTTAACTCTTCATCTTATTAAAAAAATAAAAATATTACTTATTTTATTGTGATTAATTTATCATAAAATATGCTTTAAATATGACTAATTTATTTTTATATCTATAAAAATAAATAAAAACGAATGATCAAATATGTTGCTTAGAAGTTAAAAGTATCAAGAATTTATAAACGAAGGGAGTAAGTTTCTAATTAAAAGGAGTAAATTCCAGTCCTTCATAACTTATTAAAATTACTTAAACAATAGAAATTACTAAACCAATTATGTAATTTCTAGTTAATTTTTAATAATTCAGTAACTCTAGAACTTAAGTAACTTGTCGATCTAGTTTAGTAATTTCTAGGTATTCAATAATTTTAGTTTACTTTAAGTAACTTAATCCATAATTTCTACCCGTTCAATAATTTCAGTTGCTAATCCAATAATTTTTTATTTCTAATCAAACAAATAGTTTAAGTATTTTGAGCTTTTTTGTGGCCTTGATGGCAAATGACAGTTTGATATCGGGAGCATGGCAAACGAGAGCCGGCTATCCGAGAGGAAGGCAAAAGGTAATTGCCTCGGTAATGGAGGTGCGTGTCGACAGTGTCTATCGTTGCTTGGTGGAGTATATCATTCTTGTGGAACAATTTTCTTTTGTCAGCGTCGGTTGTGAAGGGTAGCATCAGCTATGGAAACACAATTGTTTTTATAGGGATAATCTTTTTTTTTTTCATCTCCCTTAATTCATTTGCCGAACTATTAAAATGAGTTAGTATTTTTTGGTTGGAGATAGTAGCCAGCGCTCATGAAACAAGTGAAAACCGGTGAAACGGAACGAGTTTTCATAAAAATTTGAACATAATAGTATAGCAAAAAGGGTAAATCGACTAGTTTCACTACCTACCGGGTTTGTTTTCTATACTCTTTAAAACCGACTGGCTACTGGTTTTGTGAACCTTGTTAGTAGCTCCCATGTGTTCTGTAGTTTCTCTTTTCGCTAAAAAAGAAAATTTTCTTACACTCCTTTGGATGAATTGCTTCTGTTTAAATCGGAAATAGTTTTATTTCACAACAGTACTGATGATACAAAGGACAAGTAAATTAGTACAAGAACTACTTAGATTACTATTATTATAATATTTTCCTTTTTTTAGTCGTATTTGTCGGCTATCTTGACGAGGACATCGCAAAGTTCCTTGGGCTTGGAGTTCATGATGGCGTGGTCGGCGCCGGCGATCTCCTCGACTTCCGTGTCTGGGCTCATGGCGACCATCCAGCGCTGCATCTCCTCGGTGCTGGACTCGTCGGCCTTGGCGATCACGTACACCTTCCTCACCGACCCATAGTTGGCTTCCGTGAGCAGCGCGGCGTCCTTCATCACCGGGTCGTTCGTGAACTGGTTGCCCGGCCTCACAAGCATCTTCGCCAGGGTCAAGTCCTGCACATCCACATCGAAGTGACGATTAATTGCACTAAATAATACTATCACAATTTGAAATGGAAGGTGCTGATTAGGAATCGAAGGATGTCCATGTCACACACCTCAGCTGGACTGTGCTGGTAATACTTTTCTGCCATGAACTTTGGTCCAATCTGGATCGCTACACCTTGTCCTGGACGTTGGTGATGGTGGTGGTTGATGTTGTTGATAGGCACCAGTTCGCAGTCCATGAGTAGTCCCTTAGCCTCTGTTCTTCTCATGAACTAATCACATGGAACAAGAAACTCAAAATAAGTTGACGTCACCAAAAGCGTAGCAGCGTTGCTAGTTTGTGATGTGTACGGTACGCGTTCAGAGAACCTCCTCAGTCGTGGATCCCATGTGCTTGCCAACGCACGGCAACGCGGCGGCCACGAACACGGCGGCGGCGACCTTGCTTGGAAACCTCTCCATGGCGAGCGCGAGGCTGAGCCCGCCGTGGCTGTGACCCACGAGCACCAGCCTCTCGCCGTCCGGCGCCGCGGCCACGGCGTCGAGCAGCGGGCGCGAGTACTCCTCGAAGGAGCGCACCTCGTCGAGGCGCGCCGGGTGCGCACCCGCCGCGGCGAGGTCCAGCGCGGTGACGCGGTGCCCCGCGGAATCGAGCGCGGTCGCCACCTTGTACCAGCTCCACGCGCCGTGGCACAGCCCGTGCACCAGGATGAAGTGTTTGCCTCCTTCCATGGAGTATTTGTTCTGTGTTGGATTGTGGCTTGGAGTTTGCTGATTTTGATGTAACGATGGATGGTCTTTGCTTGGGGCCTTGCGGCGATGCACGCCAGACGTGGCATTTATACAGAGGTGGTGATTGACTGATACTACGAGCAAGAGGCTTCTTTCTCTTCAAGATGATCATAAACTTGTGCTGCAAGAAGAAATGAAAAGTCGAGCTGTAGACTTGTAACTGGCTCGTTCATAGAATAGACAATGATGATTCCTGCTCTCTGATGTAGATGTCACTCACGGCGCTGAGGTGCCCTTCCTCGACAGTGCCCAAAAATTATTTTCAGCTCTGTATCATCTAACAATTCGGTCTGCTGATAATTTGTTTTAAAGAAAATTCAGAAAACCATCCTCGAAGCAGGGAAAAAATTTATTTGAGTCAATCTCAGTCGAACTTGTTGGCTATCTTGATGAGTACATCACACAGCTCCCGTGGTTTGGAGAGCATGGCCATATGATCAGCGCCGGCGATCTCCTCGACTTCCGCGCCAGGGCTCAACTCAATCATCTGACGCTGCATCTCCTCGGTCATGCTGGAATCAGCCATGGCGATCACGAACACCCTCTTCACCGCCCCGTAGTTGCCATCCGTGAGCAGCGTCTCGTCCTTCATGATTGGGTCCTCCATGTACTGGCTGCCAGGTCGCGCCAGCAGCTTGGCCAGTTCCAGGTCCTGCCGGAAACGATTCCAATGTTGGTGATCCATCGTTGTCAATCAACTTCTTTATCCATCGGTACACAAAACAAAATATGTAATTTCTAAAAAAATGGAAATTGTTTAGTATATTTCTCGTCCATTTTTTTTTCAATTATGCTGTCAAATTAGTTTCCCCTTGTGAAGGATGATTGGTAGGAGTACTTGTTACCTCGGCTGGGCTTTGGTCGTACACTTTTGCTGCCAATAAATTGGGGCCAAATACGACTGCATTTCGAGGTCGTCCATGTTCAGTGTTCAGGATCATCGTTTTGCTATCCATGAAAAAGTCTGCTGTGATTCTCCTCATGAACTAGCATGAATCACAAGAAAATTAGCAGGACACTACCATAAACTGTTCTGATATTTGAAGGAATCAATGGAATAATAAAATTATTACAAGGACGATCTCCAAGTCCAACTAACCTCCTCAATCGTGACGCCCATGTGCTTGCCAACGCATGGCATGGACGCGGCAAGGAACACGGCGGCGGCGATCTTCCGGGGGAACCTCTCCATGGCGAGGGCGACGGTGAGCCCGCCGAGGCTGTGCCCGACCAGGACCAACCTCTCGCCGTCCGTGGCCGCGGCCACCGCTTCCAGCAGCGGCCGTGAGTAGTCCTCGAACGACGCCACCTCCTCAATGCGCGCCGGGTGCACGCCCGACGCGGCCAGGTCGAGCGCGGTCACCCGGTGCCCGGCGGCCCGAAGCGGAGCCACCACCTTGTACCAGCACCACGCGCCGTGTGCGAGGCCGTGGACGAGGAAGAAGTGCTTCACGCTGCTCCCGCTGCTGTCCATCACTGCCACTTCCCCAGGTGAAGCTGTCAGGTGGCGTTTGGATGGTTAGATTTGGAAATGGGTTAGGAAAATAGAAATATAAAGAGAAAATGTTAATTATTTATTTTTTATTTTATTAAATTTCAACTATTCATTTATGTTCTAATCTTAATCTCATCTCTTATTTCGCATTATCCAAACGCCACTCAATGTTTCCATATGAATACAGGAAGGAACAAGAAGCAGGATTTCTAATTACCAGCCAATTTATTTCAGTGAAAACTTAATCAACCGCCTTTTTACACACGGATACCTAAAATCCTAATAAAAACAGTCAACAGTGAGAAGTCGGATACTCCACCTTTGATTTTAGCTTAACTCCTCATCTGTACCTATAACACAACCATCTTTGTCTTTTCAACTATAAATGCTTATAAAGTAAAAAATATAAATCATCAATTCACCTTGCCAACAACCACGTTTCAGAAACCGGCGAACCAACTAGTTTTCACGATTTTCTATAAAGTTGGACCGCCCTATTTCATTGGAGACCGATTTTCACTTAAAAACGGATTGAAAATACTATAGAAAAACAACTAGACAGCCATTTTTTTCTAGCTAGCGATCGATTTTTCATAGTTTCAAAAACTGTTACAGAATCCATTTTTTAAACCTGCCACCAACCCAAATATCCTTAGTCTTATCTGGTGCGACCACAATGAAAGTTTACAAAACCATTCAAAACTGATCGGTTTTTGTGGTTTTTAATGAAATCGGTCCGATCTAGTTTCACCGGACGACTGGTTTTTATTTTAAAAATTTAAAAAAGATTAAAAATTTGAAAAAATTTAAAAAGCCAAAAACCGATAAAACCAATCGATAAACCGGTGGGTTTTAAATTTTGAAATCTAAAACCGTAAAAAGCGGTCGGTAAACTGGTGAACCCGCTCAGTAAACTTGAAAAACCCACGGATTTACTGTAGCAATTTGTTCAAAATTTAAATTTTCGATTTGAAGTGGTTTTCGACTGATTTTTTTAGTTTTCGCGATTTTTGTCAAACTAGTCCTGACCGATTTTAACGGTTGAATCAAAATTGTAAACATTAACCACAATGGGAGACTAGCTACTCGGTGGTAACAAGCTTACTACCGACCGGTTTTTATAATTTCTTTTGCCGGAAGGAGGACAGAACATTGGAAGATTGATGCTTTTTTCAATGGAAGTGGGACCCATCTTATTTTGCATGTTACACAAGCATTGTAGAGCTGAGGAACAACTATTACCGACAGACAAGCAGCAAGCTGCTAATGCCAACATCGGCTGCAAACATTGCGGTCGCTCTAAATACCTATATTGTGAGAAAACATTAACTCATCAACTCCTCACCGACCCACCAATGAAATATTTTTTGTATTATCCCTATAAATATTTAAAGCAACTATAATATACTCTAAATGTGGTCTAAGAATAAAAAGTTAGGTATCAGTCAACATCACGAAGGTAATGCATAAAAAATATAAAACAAAAACTATCCATAAATCGATATTCTGTTATTGTGGATCTCACCTTTGCTCTGAACCTTACCATTGTTGAAGATAGTCCATTAATGATCACTAGGGTTAATTCCTTATCAGCTATCAAAAAAAAGTTTGGGTTCCATATTAACCATTGTAAAATTTGAATTTTCATATTAGCCATCTATTTTTACTTTTGTTCTTTAGTGACAACTATGATACCTTTTTTCTTAAAATGTCCCTACATGTTACAAGTCAAACGTAAATTGTGAGTATAATAATTTCTTTAATAATTTTGTTTCGATTCCTTTAGTAATTTTTTCTAATTCTTAAAATTTTGTACCGATACTTCGAGTAATTTTGTTTTGGTTCCTTCACTAATTTTATTTCAGTTTTATTCGGTAATTTTATTTCAATTCTTTCAATAAATTTTTTTAT